>CALNHX010002468.1:109906-177829 GCA_940337035.1 Agriotes lineatus
CATAGGCATCTGAGCATACCCGCTGTAAGGAAAGATAGACGGTCGGCCTTACCTTTTGGCGAAAGTTATATTGGTTATTTTGCCGGCTGGTAACTATCGGCCTAATTGGGCTAGCTCGCCGCGAGGGTCGCAGGGTTCCAGCTATGCTGAAAGAGAATACAAAAAAAAGGACTGGGCGCCAGGTCCTAGACTCAGATCCAAATCCTTGTGCCGGACCTTACACAAGGTCGAAGATAAAAACCAGCAAGTCAAAAATAAGCAAATCAACAACCAATGAATAGATCACAGCTTTATTTTAAATATTGGTGGGTACTATAGTGCATCGCAAACCCGCAAACATATAAGTATAGATCATTAAAAAAACATATTGCTAATCATCGACAATACTAGATTTTCAAAAATATAAACTAAATATAAGTACATAAAAAAACAATAAAGGGGGCTATTAATATATATGAATAGGCTAACGCACTAAAACATTTCGAGCATAAAATAAAATAACGCGAGGTTTAAAGGAAGCGTATCGAATATTGACTTACAAAAAAAAACTAGAATAGACCCCGTGAGGCAGGGCAGAGCAGAGCCAGGTTATGCAAGCGCTCAGCTGATGCGAAACCCCGAATATCAGCTCAGAAAGATCCTAAGTAAGTATTCAAAATTTCTAAAGGTCAAAACTACCAGGATATATGCCCATATAAAGGCAGGGTAGATTTCTCAGTGGAAATACATCAGGTACATAAATGAACACTAAAGCAATCGCTTGAATAAACCTTCGGCAAACTTGTACCTACGTAGAGACTCGCAAATAACGTACAATAACGCGGAATTGACAATTATTCTACCGGCGGCGGGCCTTATGACGCAATCGCTACTAACCCGAGATTAATAGTCATGAACTGAAACTGCAGAAGCAATCGACTACCGATGTCGCTACTTTAGCCACTATCAACATCGAAACAACGCAGCAAACGTCAGACGGCTGACAGCAAATGGCGACGAAAATAAATATAAATATCTGTAAATTAAACAAACCGCAGGCAACGAGCCGTAAGTACAACCCTAAATCTGAAGTAATTAAACGAAAGATCTAACATACGATTTGCAGGGGAGCTCGATGGGGCGCGGCGGCCGGCGAAAGTAAGTATAAATATCTGTATATTAAACAAACCGCAGAGCTGCCTTCACAAAGTCGGGTAAGCTCGATTAATGATTCGATAAGGCTCACTAAAATGCACAAAATGGATGCTCGAAATTTGCAAAAGCCCTATTAAAATAACGCATCAGATCTATACAAAAGCATGCACTAATAACTTAACTAGACGAAGCATTGCTATGCCAAAAATTATCGCACATGTCCTAGCTATTAACGAGACGAGATACTATTAACTAACTATAAAATACACCAGGCGCAAATAGCTATATCAGTTTCTTGCCTGTAGTAAAAACATGTCAGCTCCTAACCTTTGGCTTGCGGGGGCCGAAGACGGCAGAAGCAATGGGGGTTCCGGCAGACACAGCGGAAGGCCCAGCGGACCGAGGAAGCGGTGATTGTGTCGCAGGTGAGTGCAGTGCTACACCCTCTAGCGTAGCTCCCAGGAGATTGCGGAGCTCCTTGACAACTCGGTAATTTCAGGAGCCCAAATCGACGGTTTGGATGCCCGCAGGGTGCAGCCGAACAAGGAATGCTAAGCCTCTTCAGGGAGGAGTTTAGCCTCTCGCAGGAAGCGTCCAGACTCTCCCAAGATCGTAGCCGACAGGAAATGGCATCCCAGAATAAATCCAATCCCATAGTAAGTCGTATCCGACAGGAAATGCATCCAGCAGGAAGTGAATGGCATCTGACAGTAAATCCAATCCCACAGTAAATCGTATCCGACAGGAAATGCATCCAGCAGGAAGTGAATGGCATCTGACAGTAAATCCAATCCCACAGTAAATGGCTATAACGCACAACGCCCAAATAAGTCCCAAATAAGAAGAAACTGGCCTTATCTTACCTCACGCTGGAATTGAGCCAGAGGAAAGGGCAGAAACAATGCTGGCCTCAAACAAATCCGCAGTTGCGAAGGACGTAAGTATAACCAAATCAAATACGAACGTCTTAAGGGCATATGTGCTTTTTCAGATCCTCCGAAAAATCAAAACGGAGCTGAGCCACACCAACTAGCTCACAAATTTAAGCACACGGCCGAGGCACTAGCAGCCTGCACCAAGTTTAAAATGGGAAAGAGCTCAAAAATCCACCAGCTACCAGTTATCAAAACTTTCCAAAATTTTTGGGCCAGAAGATGCAAAAAAAAACAGCCTGAAAAATTTGACTGCAAGAAGTGATATCCTTTATCTAGCAACAAATAGAATAGTGCAGAATAATTTGTAACAGGGTTTGCCTAAGCGCCATATACAAATATCTGTAGGAATATGACCAAAATAAATTTTATTAGTAGAATATGGGTAATTATTCGAAGAGTTGCTTACCAAACTGCTTGGTAATTATAGGAAAATAATTAAAAATAAGATACAGCTAATTATACCTAGTTTAAAGCATGCAAAAATTGACAAAAGCCAACCATAAATATTCAAGTTCAAAAATTCAGCTAGCGAAAGTTCAATGCTACGGGGGACACTCCAAAAGTATCGTAAGAACGGCTTAACGAGCAAGTAATAAATAATAAAGCGCTGGACGAGTTGAGTATAAATAATGCCTTCTATTAACATCAGAAACAACATAATAAAGCCTAAAATGACATGAACAGCATACAACCATCAAGTACACTAGATAGTTGTATACTAACATCCTCGGATATACTTAGTGACCATTTCCCACTGCCGTGTTAAATCAAAAATTAAAATGGAAGAAAGAATAAAAGGGACGCAACTACGAGAATTATACCTAAAGAAGCTGACAGATTTCTGTACAAAATATTATACCAAAAACGATCCAAACAAAAACAGCAGAAAATAGGGTAATAAGTACAGATACTATAGAGCAAGAAGCTAAATACATTGTTCTAGCGACAGGAGCAACCTGAGGCGAAGATAGAAAATGGTTTGGTTACGATGGCGAATAATTGGGTGAATATTGTGGACTTCCTCTAACGAATGATGAAGACGTTTGAGAAGTTAGGGAATACTTTTGAGATGAATGAGAGTAACTCAGAAAAGGTAAGAAACGCTGATGAGTTACATAACTTGGAGATGTAGGACTAGACAGGAGAGTATCTTGGTGAAGATGGTAAATAGCTGGGGAATGTTGGAGAATAGCTGGGAGATGATGATGTCAAGCTGTGCAACGAAAAGTAGATAAATGATACCATTGCTATGATGACGACACACGACACACCTCTTATGATAATCAATAAAGATGACTTACAGAGACTACTGCACGAATTCAACAATCACATCATAGAAATATAATATAAAAATATCCTCATATAAAACAAAACACAGTGTCTAGGTACACTCCACAGTGCACGCAAATTTTAATATTGTGTGCACTTCAAACGGAGAAAATCTAGAATCGGATCTCAAATTACCTATTGATTAAATCAGAAAAGATAGTTTCGGGTCGTAAAAACGGTGTAGGGTAAAATTGCGAACGTGAATTCGCCTTTCCCACGCCGGTGCATTACAAAGCAGCCTAAGCCCGTCAAGATTGTTAGGTCCTTTGAAAGAGTTGTTATTGTTGTAATACGCTATACCGGCAATAAATTAAAACAAAATATTTCGGAAAATTACGACCATCGTCGGGTATACCCAGTTTACTAGTCCGAAATATCCCGTCTCGATCGAGTGTCGTGGAATTTCGTATTAATCTCCGTTGTAGGAAAAATCTTGTATCGTTCTGCCGACGATTTTTATACCAACGCCGTCTATATTAGCGCTCTGTATACTGACTCCTGGTTGCGATACGTCTACCAGCGTGTAGATCAACACAGACTGCTGGTGGTCAATCTTTACACTGCCGGTTTTTATTCTTCATTCAACAACTCGACGCAGCTGTGAAAGTTATTCCGTTGTCGCACGTATGTGAAATGTTTGCTTATCGTGTGACGTAATGTAGCGAGTCGGTAAATTATTTGTTTGTTGCAATCGTAGCTCAGCCTGTAACTGTAAATTTTCAAAGGTTATCTGATGGATTTCTTAAATTTACTGTATCATTTTTACTTGCGAAGCAAGGAACAGTTCCGAGTATCTCTGCAGAGGTTAAGCTTTCAGAGCCCACAAAACAAGGTAGCTTCATATATGAATCATTGCACGTACATTTCCCATCACCGATGAGACATTTTCTTGGTTGAAGGTGCAGAGTTCATCGCCGACAGGCAAATACCTGATGGCCTCTAAAAGTAACGCGAAGTTGTCCTCGTATCGTTCTAGTTGCAGTTGCTTCAATTATCGCGAGCGAGTCCCCTTTATTTCACTCTAAGGCCCACCTCTCACGTCTAGCTACCGGATTCCTTGTAATATTTATATTATTTATGTATGCAGTAGTTCAATCTTAAACGCATGAATGTAGTTTACTTTGCAAACAATATTTAATATTATTTTTTCACGTCTGGGAACAAAACACGGTTTCTACGATACCAAAATCGTAACAATAATGAATTATTCCCTAGAGGAGAGAAATTTACCTAGGGAGTTTTCATTATAACTGAAACAACAATTATGTCAAATTCGAGGTTAGCAGGTTAGGTTTTGCGTCAGTCTATGTCAAAATTGATGCAACGTGCAAAAAATAGTATATGCAATTCGGAGAGACTGCTACTTTGCTTCAGTGCTATGTGACTCTTGAGCTTCCCCTCAACTCACAAATTGCACCTCAGCAAAATAACGCATTTTTCTCCCTCATTGCATAATCTACTATTATTTCAGTGGATTATTAGTTTTTTGTGCATTGTAATACGTACATGAACATGAAAATGCAGCTCATGTACCTTATACTTCTTGTAAAACCGTAACGCTTTGAATAAAACCGATTTATCTGAATCTATCGTAGTCTAAAAGCCAAAACAGGAAATCAAAATCGAAACGTTATTTCCAGGATGACCGAAACCGACACGCAAACCAATCGCAAGACTATGTTGAATTTGCATACAGAAGAATGATCTCTTTCAGACAATTGATTCGCTTTCAACTTTAACTGGAAATCTAGATGTAAACAGTGTGTCTAAACAAATTTACATTGCACTGCAATTCTCATGACGTACCTTCGAAACTTCCACCACATAATATTAAAACTACGACATATGAGGACGTTGAGCATTAAATACGCATTAGCGCTTTCGCTGATTTATTTCAATTTAATAACACCAATGTTGTTTAAACTTGCTTTTGCTAAATTAAATTTTAGTTTGATAATAATTATTCGGCATTTGCGTTTGTAAGGTAAATGTAATGTACCAACATGGGTTTTCCTTAATATATTTATGTTTCAACTAGCTGCTATAGAAAGTACCTACTGTCATGTATAATTGAGCAAACTAACGTAGCAAGTTAAAAGTAACAGCTGATTAGGCACACAATATTATATAATATCCAATCATTTCAAAATACACAGTCAAAGCATGTTTCTATGTTAAGCTTTTCACTAGAAGCCCAGTTGTACTATTATTTTTCATCCAATTATGATCTTTTGAGTAATTTGTCTTGTCTAGTGCATTACAACATACAATTACTAAACACATAAAATTAAATTTCCATCGAATTCTATTCTACTTTTAGCGGAACTGATAAATGACTTTACTAGCATAAATATATGCATTCATTCGAACTGACAAATTAAAACCAAATTTAGACCAACACATTATTAAGGTATTGCGGTTAACATATTGGAAATTGCTACTGACTATACGTTAATTAACCAGGTATGCTTCACACGTTTTAATATTTTTCCATGGTTATAGATGTTTCTTACCTATTACAGTGTACAATAACCGTTAAGTATATATGTTACGGTCAGAGTAATAAATGCATCAAATATTAATAATTACCGGTAAGTATTAATAATAACTGGTTGGTTGGTGTTGATAATTACCGGTAATTATTAATTGTTTGCAATTAATTAATAATAGTTTTCAATTAATCATACTAACCTGAACATTTATATTACCATTATATTCATTGATGAATAATGTTAAAAGTTCTTTTACCATGCCCCTCGTAAAGTATTGACTAACATCAAAGGATACGCTTTAACCCAATTCATAATTTTTATAATTTCTGATAGGTAATACTATAAAATTATCGTATGACTAGTTTCATTAGAAACATTAACAAAGTATTCAAAATTGCTTTTATCTACGACAGTGTGTAAAATTGCCTTTTAGCTGGCAGTTTTAAGTTTGTAAAAAGACTGTTTAATAACATGTTTTCATTAGTTGACGTCGTCAGTAGTAACGTATTTAAAAGATTTCATTAGGCACGTTGTGAGTAGCAACGTGTTTTAAAATTTTTAAAACACCCAAAATTACGACCGGTTGCTGGTAATCCTAATTTACACTTAATTTTTTTTTCATATTTACCGTGTTGTCTAGATTCTATCGTAGATAAAATATTATACGATACACATGCGTAAAGCATCTTTAGTCACTCGCGGGGCTTAAAACGTTCGCTCACTCGCGTTTTAACTCTACCCCACTCGTGCCTAAAGATTAGCTTTACGCACTTGTATCGTAAATTACTATTACCTACTTTGATGTCATAGTATGGATATAAAGCACCGAAAACAGTGCTACAATGGAGTCCATTATAACACTGTTTTTTAATTGTTATTTTGTATGAAAAACATTGAAAAGCCTACCTTGTTTCAGACAACTCACAGATTGTCTCATTTATGAAATGTCAAAATAAAAATTTGTTACGATTTTTTTTTATGCAAATTAGATAAAATAGTATATTATACTCGCTTAATAAGAGTAACTGTAGCCTTCGTTCCAATACAGCATTCCTGGCTACGCTCTTGTACATTTTATCTCTCTTTATTCCATTCGAACTTCCTCTGTTCCACCACTGTGTGTACCGCTTCTACTCATCCCAGTGTGCACAGACACGTTAACTGTAACGGTCTCTTAACGTTTAAGTCCTGTCCTAACAAGACCGTTATGTGTAAACATTAGAATCGCGATCTAAAACACATACATTTTCAACATTGTTGCTACTATTTAACGTGCTTTTTACGTTTGGCTGCCAAGCCGACTTCCTTTGAAAGTGATGTTATTGCAAAAGTTTCACCCCTATGTTAACGTTGGCGTTATAACGATGTTGAATTTTCAACAAACATAACGGACTTTATACAGAGTGTTTCAAAAAGGTGTTGCCTAGTCGAAAATGAGCCGTTTTGACCCTGGAGCAATTTTTGTCCATAAACATAATGTTATCTTGTTAATAGAAAAAGACTTCGATATTTAGTTAATTTTCATTAAAGATAACGCAAAAATAATAAATTTATAACAATGGTTCAAAATGGCGACCCTTAACCTCATTACATAAATGTGCCCTTCGATTCATGGACTCGCGCACCCGTTGTAACATATGCGAATCTTTCTGCACGAAAAGACAGGCTGCCATCACTCTCTCACTCAGTTCCTCTTGTGTGGCTACAGGGATTTCATAGACGAAGGACTTGATGTAATAAAAATTAACTAAATATTAAAGTCTTTTTCTGTCAACATAACATTCCGTTTTTGGACAAAAATTGCTCCAGAGCCAAAACGGCTCATTTTCGACTAGGGGATTATAAGTAAAAAAAAATACCGCAATGTCTTCTATAACCTCTCTGGCAACATCTTTTTGAAACACCCTGTATATTAAAACGTCGTTTTATTAATGTCATTGCACGTCACGTTTCGACCACAACTCCAACTTACTTTTTACATTAAAACGCCGTTTGAATGGTTACAGTTTCACCTACTAACTATAGAAGAACGACACTTCTCTCTGAATAATCTTTTGTTGTGCCCAGCTCATTTAAATAAAACGGAGACTTTATTTGATAAACATAACCCCAAAACAGATCGGGCAACAGCTCCGACACTATGTAGTTCCACCAAAAGTCGACAGCCGTTGTGTCCTAAATGGGAAAAAATTAGGCTTAGTAGAACATGGAGCGTACTATCTATTATGTATTCTTTTAACGCAATTCTCTTAGCCTTATCTGAAACTGTAATAATAAACACACAACATTTTGACTTACAGATTTTTCGATTTTATCAGTAACACAAATGGCGACCTAAGCAGTGAATCCAGCTCACAAGACAAAGGGAGAGAATAGCTTGCCAGCATACTGTAACATTCCACTGTGGTGTGGTAGTATATCGCGTTTCAACTCATCGCCAATGTCATGTGAGAAATGACCTTGCGCTGAGCACACGCACTGAAGAAGTGTACAACTTACGTGTTTTGTGAACATCACGTCAGCATTGAAAATTAACCGCTGGTCTAAAATACACTTAAAATCAACGAGATAGAAACGTAATGCGAAAGTAATTATCACGTTGTACCGCATAACCACGTTAAGAGTTTACTACTGATCTACAAAACTTTTTATAGGAGCGTTATGTTTAACGTAATATAAATTTTTTTAAGTAGTCGTGGTTTTATAAACCTAATAGTTATGTTTAAAGTAGTCTCAAAAGCACTTACAATCACCGACATTAAAACTAACACAACAACTTTATTAATACGTTGTTGTAAAAACGTTACATCGTTTTATATGAACGCAATATGGAAAATGGAGAATTTTCGTGTGTTTGTAATCGTAACATCTACCGTTTAAATTAACTGCTGCTGTAAACAGCTCTTAATATCAACGACATTTCGCCATTTAGAAGCACGTTTAATAAACGTCATAGCCAACACGTAGCCTAAAAGGCATTATTGAAAATCAACTCCTAATTCACGTTGAGAAAATGACGGCAACCGTTGAACTAAATTTTTTTCAACGAATAACGTGTTTTTAACTATATAATTGTCTCTTAGATGTATTTTAAACGTACGTGCGTCAAATTAGTGCAAGTAGGTTCATCCTAAACTCCATTAAAAAAAATGTTAATTTTTGATTCAGTAGACTTTGAACACGGGAGAGTTTTCCAAAATGTCAAAATTTAATTCTCTAGTGTGTTGAGATATCCAATAAATAGCATAAATTTTATTTTAAACTTTCATACTTTCTTAGTTTTCTTCTCCCTCGATACCTTTGGGCGTAAGAGGTATCGACAACGAAGGAGAAGCGGATTTTCTTCCTAGTTTATTTAACTACCTTATCCATATTCATTGTCAAGAAATTGGTTTGAATTACCAATGTAAAGGTTGCTTTATCCTGGGTAATACCAAATAATACACAATATGAACGACAAAAACACTTCTTTTTATTTTACGAGAAGAATAAATTAGCATACACCAACATATACAAATATGTAGCAGTTTAGTACAACTATTTATATATAATACGCGTATACCATATTTTATTAATTATGCGAAATTACTAAGCTTCGCGTAAGAGTTATAAATGGTAAAGACGTGTAGAGTGCCAAAAATTACCTAAATACGTAAGTTCCTTCTAGCGGAACATGACCAAGATCTTGCATACACAATGTGAAATAAAAAAAATCTGCTTCTTGTTCATATTCTTTCCTGCATCTTTTACTATTTCAAATAGTTGTGTCACTCCTTCAATTAACTGTAATCTAATACTTATCGTACCTAACACTTTTCCACACGGTGTTGCCGCACATAAAATCAAGCTTTGAAGTACTTTTACTGCTCCAGCGTAAAAGTAACAACTGTTTTGCGTATGCATAAAAATAACGCGTTTACCTTGTCTGTCAAATTATAAAACTTGTCACTTGTATGAAGTTTGAAAATAAAGATATTTTGCATATTAAAATATTATTTATTATAACAACTGACTTACAACATAATTTATGCCAAATAATCGGACAACTATCTGCCAACTAAATGTTCAGATAGTTTTTCCCTTCTAATATGAAGTAACATCTTTCGATTTTATAACTACCTCGATTGTCCTTGGCATGATATTCACCAGTCTTTGGCATACATCTGCTGCAAATGAATAGAAGACATCACCCCTTGAGAGATGCGCTAAAGAGGATCTTTATGAAATGATTCAGATATCGACCTTATAACTCGTCTCCGATATAATCACCTACGCACACATCAAATTTTGCTTTATCACAGATCCAACAGCTTTACTATAGCTCTCTACTTTCCAAAAGCTCTTTCCCTTGCCCAATCTAAGAATTTCAGCTTTTGCAGTTTTCTTAACAATTATTTCTTTTTGGTCTATAATTCAGCTGATCTAATACTAAAATTTCAGTTTAGAGAACTGAAAATAAACGTTGTAAGAGCTAAATCCAGATTTTGTAGGTAACTTCGCCTGTTTCCGAATATATTTATTTTTGTATAATTTTTTGTATTGTTTTTTACTATAGCAAAAAAATTAAGGAGGCTATTAACTTCCTGCGGCATTTTTAAAGTTTATTTAATTCTGCTTCCATGTTTCAGCGAGCGTTTATCTCTAGCAAAGTTGATCATCTAGCACTTTTACGTATTTTGACAAGAAGTCTATTTCTAGATGGCAGTACTTTTACCAGAGATATTGATACTACCAATTTCTCCATATTCATATTCTCCAGAGCTTGCAATTTAAAACCCTGATTTACCTTCATGCTAGTTTTTAATTATTAAATCCCGTATTTTTTGGACTGCAACAAAAGAGGAATAGGCTGCTCTAAGCAAAAAATTATAGAAATTGATCTCAAGATCAATGGGATGCAGTACATTGAAACGACGAATCCAGATTTGAAGTCTGCGTAGCTGATAGTCGCAGTAGGGTTATCAGAACCAAAGACGAGGCATGCCACAATGCTTGAAAGAAAGTCCTGCACCTGTAATGGTTCGGGATCCATGTCCGCAAAGGGAGTAGGCAGGCTTCTCTTTGTAGAAGCAACAGTCAATGCTGAGGCGTACATTGGAACAATACAGATCAATCTTAAGCCTGAAAATGGAGAATGTAGAAATGCCGGTATGTAATTTACCTTTCAGCAAGATGGAGCTGCGTGATATACAGCTAAAAAAGTTTAAGAGTGGCTCTTGGAAAATAAAATCCCACTATTAAGATGAACATCTTTTTGGAAGATTATGGCATCGAATGAAAAAAGGATTACAGGCACATCCTGTGAGAACGTTACCAGAATTGCGATCGCGCTTTCAAGATATCTGGGACGGTTTGACCCCAGATGAATGCCAGAACCTGGATAATACCATGCCCAAACACATAGAGGATATCTTAAAGAAAACAGGTGATGTCCCTCAATGGTGAAACTAAATTTGTGTGATCTTCTACTCTTAGCTAATTTTTCCTGAAATGTAGTTTCTATTTTGAAATCAGTTAAAAGAGTCCTCACTAGCTTAATATTATCGTTTTGTTGTAACTCCTTAATTGGTTATTAAATAAAAAACAATCATAAATGTGCCAGGAAGACCCAGTGTCATAGCTTAATTTTTGGTATTCTTTAATATCTATAATTTATAACAGTTTAAATCAACTTTTCTGTGACCAGCAAAGTAGTACAGCGTCTATAAATGATATTTAGTTCAAGCATGAAGTCTAACTTATACTTTGTTGTTTCTCGAAATCAAGTTATTCCCTGCAAAACAGCAGCAACACTTAGTCAATATAGGAAGAGTTTACAGCTGTGTGCTTTTTGCCCGTAGGAGCAGCAATCTAGGCTCCAGCTTTATCAAGTTGCTAACCGGTAAAAGCGAGCATCAGCGTAATCGATTTTAATAACTTAAACAAGAACGTTTTCTTGTAAGCAAAATGTAGTTGCGAATAGACGAAAATTGCAGCGTCTCGTGCACTTGCGGTTGCAAGGAAGCGCTACAGGACACGGTGCAAATTATAAATCAAACTGCATTTTTCATGCCGAAGCGCTACTTTCCATAAACCACGCTAAAAGCAAAAATAACTTAATCGTATTAGTGCCTAAAAGGCGCGTTGGTAGCCGCTAAAAACTTCTAATGGAGAATGTTTACCGGCAGAACTTTCATGTACCGCGCTTTATTATCATACGGTTGCGAATAACTTAGCAACAAATAATTTCGTTGGCCCCTCAATTTTTTAATTGGAAAGCTTTCAGTTTGGAGCTTGGCGTAATTCGATTAGCGTTAGGAAACATATCGCACGCACTTTCCGAGCGCTTTTAAACTTCCGGCTAATTCCGCTTCTACAGCTCATCAATTCGCCTGCACGGACATTTTTAATTCCTGAATTATTAAATACATACGTCGAAGATTAGATTATGATTACAAAGGCTGGCGCAAGAAAGGCTCGGTGCAGTAAAACGACGTGACTCGAGTAAAACTCGTCTGCTCTATTATTGAAAGCTTGTATGTTTCTGCAAGTTCAGGACAGATCGCAGATCATCGCATTTTAATAGAAACCTTTGTTAATAATAACCCAAGCATCGTGTGGTTTCTCGGTTTAATTAGAATAGACGCCTTCAATGCGAATGAACATTGAAACTTTGATCTTGTATGTAAATAACTATTCATACCACTGAGAAGTTTTATTTCTTTAAAGTGAGATAATTGTGTTTCAGGTGACCAGGTTGATCAAGTAAGCCTAGTTAAACACATGAACGCTTAGTCCAAAGATATGAAAAATATTGAATACCATGACCATGTTTACAAATTTAAACCTAAGGTAGCAGTGGCGCGCAACATGACTTTCAGTTTTATATATACAGGGTGTTAGTAAATAAGTGCGACAAAATTAAGGGGTGATTCTGCATGGAAAAATAATGATATTTTGTTATATAAATGTATATTCGCAAATGCTTCGTTTCCGAGCCACAGTTAGTTAAAGTTTTTCTTAAAAATTATAATTTTTTTATTGCTCTGAAACCGGTCAACATATGCAAATGAAGTTTAGTGGGTTTTAAGAGGTACTTATAGCGCATTCTTTGATATGCAATTAAGAATTTTATATTCATCATTGGCGCGCATACGCGTAATGATCCCGATATTTTATAGAAAAAAATGGTACGCCACTGAGATATTTCAAAATAAAAATAATTTTTGAATTTCTAGTTCAATTTGTGACAAAAAAGCTTTCTTGTCATTTTTTTGTAGGTAGCGCAATTTTTATGCAAAAAATAAGAAATTCAAAAATAATTTTTATATCTCAGTGGCGTACCATTTTTTTCTATAAAAATATCGGGATCATTACCCGTATGCGCGCCAATGATGAATATAAAATTCTTAATTGCATATTAAAGAATGCGCTATAAGTACCTCTTAAAACCCGCTAAACTTCATTTGCATATCTTGACCTGTTTCAGAGCAATAAAAAAATTATCAATTTTTAAGAAAAACTTTAACTAACTGTGGCTCGAAAACGAAGCATTTGCGAATATACATTTATATAACAAAATATCATAATTTTTCCATGCAGAATCACCCCCTTACTTTTGTCGCACTTATTTACTAACACCCTGTATAGATAAGCAACAGACAAGAATTTATTAATAGAACAAACAATTTTACACAAAATATATACCTGTCAATATCGACGGAAAACAGGTGGGGAAAGCAAATAAGGAAGTTGTAAATCTCATTTAAAGAAATTCCTGAAATTTCATTAATGTACGAGCAATAACGCGCTGCAAAATTTAAAAATTGTCAAATCCCCGGGTGAAGACGGTATCATTGTTGAACACATAAAAAATTATATAAACATAAAATTACTGTGTTATCCGACACGTGCTCGTATATTGTTCACTACAATGCTACCAAACAGTTTAGTGCTAAACAACGTAATGGGAAAATGCAGTAGGAGTACAATAACAATGCACTTGGGGTAGAAAATGTAAAATGTAAGCAGTTCATATACCTTGTGCTCAAAAAGACATTACATAAGGGTTGACCATGAAAACTATAAGTAATGTAAACAGCAAGCTTTAGAATTCATTAACTGTCCTTGTTGTTGTCATAAGTTTATATTATAATCTTTTATGGAAATTCTAAAGTTTGCTGTTGACATTAGTTTTGTTTTCATGGTCAACCCTTATATAATTTCTTTTTGAACGGTTGGTACGTAGGGCATAATGTGAAATCTGGAAATGTCAACCAGGAGCTGAAGTTAACAGAACAAATTTTGCTTTTGCCTTGCATGGGAAGTTTCTTTTATTTTACAGTAAAACACACCTTAAAAGTTAAATACTTTGCATACATGTGCATTACTTGACCTAGTATATGGTCTGTCATTAGTAATCTTTACTAAAAAAACAAAAAAAAGGGAGACGCGTATTTTCAAAGACAAAGTATCAAATGCCTGGAGAGCATGGCGAAATAAGAATAAGAGGGAAGCTTCTTATGTTAATTTTAAATTTTAAGCGCTTTTGTCTCTAAGCATAATGTGGAAGTACACCAATAATTTGCGTGTGCAAGCTAGTGTGCACACTCTTGTGAAGAAGTGTGTAGCTATTACATTGTACTTTATGCTAAAACGACAGCTACGACATGTTGTATTTACCTTCTTCGACCCTGCGTTCCAATTAACCCGCCGCGCCGCCGGGTTGTACAGGCGCTGCGTGCTTTATAACGCATTTATAGAATTCGATTTGCGATATTCCCAACCTAAGAATCTAGTGTTAATCCGTCGAGCTTGCGTTTCATGGCGAAACTGCAGCAGCCTTACTCATTGCAAGATCTTCCACACGTCGAATTTAGGGCGGACGGAGTCTGGACGCAGCGTCTCCTCATAACACATTTAAAGGGCAGAATCCTAAATACGTCAAATCTATGATGTTTGCAGTTGCAACACGTGTGGGTGTCAATTACCTTTTATAGCTTTTCGGCTCCAAGCGGACGCTAGATTTAGTGGCGCCCATTTTGTATTAACCTAATAAAGATTTCGTAACCTTAAGAAGCGCTGCCTGGTTCTTATTCGCGCCATAATTCTACTGAGAGTTAAAGATAGCTATGGTTGTACTCATCTCTCGTTTAAGGGTGGTACAAATAATCCTAAAGAGCGACAACGCAAGTTTTTTACGTTGCTTTCGTTGAACTAGCTTGCGTGGAGAAAAGCAGCTCAATGTTTGGTGTCTTTCGTCAAAAAGGAAATAAACAATAATGGTGAAAGAACAAGCAAGTGGGAATAGAATCCTTTATTTTAGAAAACCAAAGGATGAAAAAACCTGAGGGCTCTAGATGGCTAGTACTAACCGCAAAAAAATAAATATGTTCCATTTTCGGCTTCTTAAAAATTATTGTTGAGGAGAGGTTCGAATATAATTACAGCCCGTTTTTTCTTGAAAACTCAAAGGAAGACTGAAGAATATGCCGATTGGTAAAACTACTATTTCAAAGTGGACCAAAAGAACTGCCTTCAGAATTGGTTTGAGACAGGAACTCTTAAAATTACTAATCATTCGAATCGTGCCCCAGTACTTTGAGTACTTTAAGCCGTACAGGTACAAGTGATCAGGCAATCATTAAAGTAACTGGCGATTGACCATGCATGTACCTCATCTATTAACCCTTACTGCAACTGGATAAAACACACCACTTGAAAATGGTAGAGCTTTTGAGAGAAGAAACGTCTGAGGCGGCATTGTTTTTTTCCAACAATGGATTTTGATCATAAACTTTAACATCAGCGTCTTGGTCTTTCCAACAGCAGCAACAAAAGGCTTACAATGTGAAGAACAACTTTTTAATTATCACCAATCTCTACAACAATGTTGACACAAACAGGTCAAAGTATACTCACCAAAATATCCACCACTTGTAAGATGACGTAAGGTATAGTTTAACTTGTTTTGCTGTAGTTTATTTAGGTGATGAGATCAGTTATTTATTTTATTTCAATACTTCTGTCCACATAACTGAATTTAAAAAGCTGCTTACGGTAGAATCGTTTAAGAGCAAATAAAAACACGTACCAGCATGTTTGCAGGAGTTACAAAAAGCTGTCTGCGTCGAAATGAAAATCAACTCAAATCTTCTTTCATATTCGCCATAGAAGCAGTTGGGAAGTAGTTGTCAATGTGGCATTAAATCAGCGAAATAAAACGCGGTTTCATTCGGGGCTCCGCCGCGGAGCTTAAAGTTCCGATAGATTGCGTTGTGGCACAAAAGGAATAAATAGCAGAAGGCCATTACCACAGACACAACACATGCCAAATTCAGGGGGCGGAGGCGAATTATACGATTAATTCCTTTGCGTGTTTTGTAGAAGTTGGCCAAGCCTCCGGCATCCAAGTTGGTAATCTGCGAAGGATCAATATTTCGGCCGAATTATAACTTCGAGTTTCATGTTCTGTGCTGACGAACGGTTTTATTGTCAAACTTAGCGAACACTCCTGAAATAATTCTGGTTATGATAGTCTATTCCGCATTCACTGAGCTGACAAGCTTTATGAACTGATTTGAAATTTTAATTGACGTGATACTCGTGCAGGAGACGGGTTAAACGCCTGCACGTTGAAATTACTATAACGCAAAGACGCCCTTTTAACGGGCCCGACTGCCGGCACGAAGCGCCGGTAAGAAAATATATTTTCCTGCACGTTTTGTGGTCGCGGGTTAAAGTTCAATTGAACTTCCATAACGAATAAACTAGTCACAAATTTACTATGAATTATTCATCCCGATAGGGAAAGTGCTGCGAATCAGCCCCATTAAGTATGTGTCAGACGAAGAAACGTTTTGTAGGCAAAACAGAGCCCCGCACATGCACAAAAGAAATAAATGAAGGTACTTACAAGGAAAAGGTTTGGTAGCTAATATACATACCATGTAATAGTATTTTATGCTGTTGAGGAAAGTGTCCCGAATGTTATTGTGGTAATGACTCTTTGCACTACCGATTAAGATAAGGCAAAGTAAAATTGAGTGTTTCTGAAAATAAATGTAAGATGTGACTGAATATTTATGGGGAGCAAGTCATTAAAAAGCGGCGCGTTATTAAGCTGGAAGAAACGATGGTAAAAATCGCTTTTTTGCAGATTTTAAGTAATTTGTTTAGGCAATCGTGCGCCTAGTTGTTTGCATAATTTAAGAATCGATTCAATCACTGCTAATTAGTTCACTATTACGTCCATTTGGTGTTTAACTTTTAATAAAACCGTTTTTCTTTCTTTAAATGAAGCCGCTTGAAATTTTGCTCCAGTTTCAATTCTGATTGTAATATTATTATTCAACAGATATTCTAAAGTCGTATCCACTGGCGTAAGCTAATAGCTATTATTATACTTACGATTTTCACAACAATTAAACCATTGGTGTAGTGTAGACCTCCATTTCCTCCTCGGGTGTTTATCCGCTAAGAGATATTGGCGATCGTCATGGTAGGCTGTACTTTATTATTTGCTGCTGCAGCAAACCATAATCTGTTCAAAACAAGTTATTGTTAAGTAAAATTTGTTAGGACGTGATTTTGTACGTGTTGTCATTGCGAAAAACCGGCGAGTTCCACCGTAATTACATAGTAGGCTGCGTGCCAAATCAATTACCCATGCATATTTTGGCCTCAGTCAACAAGAGCTAAAAATCTTCGAGCCCGCTTGGCTAGTAACAGCAGGCAACCACATGTTCCTACAGCTTCGTTTTTGGCGCTAAAGCTTTCTCGGACCATGGCGTGGTTTTATGAGTTGAACAGAGCACACGAGCGCCTCGCTTGTGCGACCCCTCCCTCCCAGTCACATCAGCGTGGTGTGACTTTCTTCACGACTCGAGGAGATTGATGCTTGACCCCTTCGCGTCTGTGATCAGGTAGCCATTTAGGACGACCTAAAACTGCACAACCCGGCTTTCCTTATCGTCCTAATGCACGTGTGATCCATAATCGTTCTGTTACGGAGCCTCCAGAGGAAGTCGTGGCTCAGCTGCGTTTTGTTTATTACACTTAGAGACTAGGTTGAAGGTCGTTTCGTGGTCCCGCGTCTACCTGCTTGTTTGAGGGCAAGGATTCTGTGTTGCCCTGACGTCTTCTAAGAAATCATCCCCCCAGCCATCTCTACTCCCCGTGGCCAAACCGGTGGTTTCAGCTACTATCCGTAGTCGACGTTGTCCATTCTAGTTTTCGTTTGCGGCGTTCCCGTCAATGGATCTCTGACGACACACTCCTCAGGTACTTTAACCTAGTCCTAAGTTTGTGAAGCGATACCGTATTCAGTGCTACGCGGTTTGACTCGGTGCGAAATGGCGTATTTACCGCAAAAGGTTTGGTTAGTCAAGGCCCACACGGCCCGTAATTACGATACTGCATTTATAAGTTTGGACGGTCTGGCTCATCCTCAACGCCCACACCGCGGCACATTGGTTGCCCAATGTTTGGTGTGATCGCGACCCTGCGTCTTGGTCCCTTTATTTGTTTGTTCAAACTAGAATAAATAACCTACTAACCTCTATAATATTACACTATTCGAGTTGTATTCGCCTACGTGTTTGTTTTTAACAGACGCATTTCAACTCTTAAATGTTTGATTTATGATTGTCGCATGTATTATCGGGTTATTTCTTGTGTTATGTCTTCCTTGTAAAGATTTACGTCAGGTAAGTTAGCAGAGCGAAGTGTAACACCCAAGGTAGGTTCCGTAGCAGCATGGCATCGACTTGCAGGAACGCAGAAATACCACTACTCCCCTGGGTCTCAAACCTATGCAAGGGGTTGTCGAGAAAATCCATTTCTACCCCATTCATCATCGTGGCGCCCTCATATTACCTCATATTACCTTTATATTTATCTGATGATCACATGCGGTGTAAGGAGCCCTCGCCCTAATTAACGATGATGAAAGCCGACCCCCCCTCCCCGAAGCTCTGCCTGTACTAGCCGGACCGCTATAAGTTGCAGGACCGTTTTTAAGGTTGTTAGAGGTCATTAAGCATTGTGAGTTATAGATTGTTATATCACTTGCAAGTTATGCTTGATTGTCTCGTACGTCAGCGTGACGTTCCCAGCCAGGTTATATGCATAAGTGCATCTGCACTGACTTTTTTCCGGAGAATATTCTTGTTTAAGGTGACCCTTGGCTAACATCGTGCAGTTAATAGAAATATATATTTTTATATTTTGGATGGTCTCCATTTGACGTGCTATTTACTTACTGTGGGCAATGCTTGCAGCAGACACTGTTCTTTTCAGAAAAGTAATTGAAATTTCCACATGATGAACAGTTTAAACACAAAAAGGTGCTAAACGAACAACATATTGATTAAATATATGCCATCAGAAAAAAATCAACTGATTCAGAAAATTTGTATTTGTGGTACCTAGTGCTGACATCTTACGTAGATATGCACAAAACACTGCGTTGACACGTTTCGAATATGCGGGTTTTTCCAGAAATAAAGCATTTTCCTGTATTTAACATCACTTATTGTTCAGCTATTTGCTGCTAAAGCAACCAGAAATACTAAATCGGGCCTATTACAGACCTTGGAACAAAGCCGACTTCAAGCAAAAGAAAGAACGATTGGAGTACTTAGCTAAGCAAAATATTAACTATCCAAGGCCACTGAAAATCGTTGCAGTGAGAAAAAGATATGTCGTAATAGTACTACTAAAGTGTAGGCAATCTGGAAGTGGAGCTCTTGACTTATTTATTTTTAAAATAACCGTGATACTTGTGCGAAAGGAATAAGGACTGTTACAATTCATTTGCGCCGTCTTCCAGTTTCGCGTTCTGTAGTATTCATTTTCACATTGTAACGCATCTCCTCGCGCGGATGTCTGTGAGCAAGCCGTTTGTATTTTCCGCGCTGCGCCACGCCCCTTATCCTCTCGTTTTTAAGTACTGGAATTTGTTTCCAGACACTTCCGTTCCAATCTCGCTGGTGAAACGAACAACATACCGTGATAGCAGTTAGAATTTTGAAGAATTAATTTTGGGCTGCCTTAGTTTCGATGGTGTGTATGTGAGTCTACACTTTGAAGTGGATCTTTCTAGTCTCCAAATTTTCGATATGAGGGAAAGTTTTCATGCTGCTACGTATTTCGCAAATTCGCCTGGAAATTTGTCCGGGGTGAGTAAAGAGTTCGCTTAGAAATGTTCTTTGACTACTTTGCGCTGGGATTTTTCTGGACCTTCGGACCCGCTTTGACTCCTGCTGCAGATGCTATTTGAGCGCAGGAGGGGATTCGACAAGGAGGCTTACCTTCAGGTCTATTTTGTCCCAGTATCGCACGGTGAAGTCCCCCTCTGAACCACCAGCTTCTGGGCGCCCGAATTTGGGGCCATACGATTCCGAAAATTGTGACATCATTCGGACGTGGGTACCCACCTGTAATCGCGTTTGCGTTTCCTCCGAAACCAAGCACTCACCGGATTCGCCGCTGTAATCTTTGCCTGGCCCTGAACTTAATTTTAATGTGTGCAATAAGGCGATTGCCTAATTGTTGTATTACAAACTGTCTGAGGTACGTCATATTATTACTGCAAATTAGCCAAATATAATTAGTGTAGCAAGTAATATTGTGGCCACCTACGATTCTGATGGTGGATCTATAATTTGTGATATTTAAATGTACAGTAGTCCACAATTTTGGAAACTATACTGTGATTATGTCAACTATAGAGGTTTAATTTATTTACGACTGTCTATCGTATTTGAAGCTTCTCTTTCAGAAATGGTGTTTGCGCATAAGCATTGTGAGTTTATTATTTCTCGTTGAACAGCTGGGTGCACTCGCCGTATGTAATACAAAAAAAAATCGTTGTCGCACTAGACATTTATATCTCTTACTTCCTCGGACTGAGTTGGCGGCCGGCAACTGCACCCGAGTCTACAAAATAAATTTTCTGGAAGAACGACCAACGAATTAAATTAGCTAACAGGACATAAAATCTAGAAAACATTCGCAGCAGTACTCAAACAGAAGTGTTTGTAGTAACTTAGCCGATAGTTCAAAACGCAAGCTCCCGTTTGTTTGTAGCACAAGAGGCTGACGTCAGCTTTAGACAGGCCGTTGGTACATTTTCCGTAAGAAAGAAAAGTGTTACTTCAAAGCAAACAATCATTATAGTAAAAATTACAGTGAAAAACTTCCTTAATACGAATTTTTTTGTTTCGGAAGCTCTTGTTAAAGATTCCGGTGTTGGATTTCTTTGCTACTGCCGGAATTCTGAATACAAAATTGGAAAAATGATTGAAGAAGCGTTTAGTTCAATTTATGGAAAAGTATCACGTTAATAAATTAGTTATCGCTGCATCGTTAAAAACGTTAAAAAAACGTTCCTGACTCAGATTTCTTATGCTCCTCTCCTATTTCGGTACTGAAATTGTAGTGAAGCAATCTACTTAGATAAAGGGTGTTTTTTTAGAGGCGGAGAACTTTAAATTGACATAAAACACAGAAAAATGTTTTTATTATCCATGAAATTGGCTTTATTTGAAAGATAGTTTTCTGGCATTACTGCTTGAATATTATTTCGGGTATGTAACCGCCGCGGCTGGCGCGTACATGACGTAATCTGGAGGTCCAATTTTCACACACTCTTCGCAGTAGATCAGGCTGTATTTTGGCAATAACGCGTCGATTGTTGGCTTCCAAGTGCTCAATTGTTTCCGGTTTATCGGCGTAGACATGCGACTTTACATATCCCCAAAGAAAATAATCTAATGGCGTCAAATCGGACGAACGAGGTGGCCAGTTAACAGATCCAGGAAATGGATTCACGAAATGGATCTGTTAACTGGCCACCTCGTTCCATCGCCTTCCGCATTACCTCGTTCCAAGATCTTCTTGGTCTCCCCCTCTTTCGCCTGCCTGGGGTATCCACCTGAACAATCTTTGCGGCCACCTATTCTCGTCCATACGTAGTAGGTGTCCGAATCATGTGAGGCCTCTTTTTACTATTCTATCTACTACGGGTTCTTCGCTTTGCATGCTTCTTATGATTTCTAAGTTGGTAACATGGTCTAGTCGCGAGACACGAGCACTTCTTCTCAGGTAATCCATTTTCACTGTCATTAATTTCTTACTGTTTGCGGCGTTTATTGTCCATACCTCTGACCCATAGCATAACCCTGATTCCACCAAGGATTTTCCGATGTGCTTCTTTGTTGACTTGGATATATTCTTATCCCACCAAACTGGATTTAAGCACCCTATCACTCTTTTACTCATTTCAATTTTACACTGAATTTCAGCAGAGCCCAAGCCATCTTTAGTTATCGCGGACATGTCATCATCTATCAAAATTTCAAATTTTGCATCGGGGTTGATTGCCAGGAATTCTGTCTTCTTCACGTTAATTTTTAGACCCCATTTCTCATAGGCTTCTAGTAGTCTTCGGAGTATAAATTCCAAGTCAAATGCGTCCCGATTAATGACTACCTGATCGTCCGCAAAACTCAGGGTAAATAGAACGTGTACACCAATGGGTATACCAATGCCGTGACAGTTTCTTTTCCAGTCGTCTAGTGCGCACTCTATATAAATATTGAATAATAGAAATAGATACAAGTAATAATTTGTACATAGCGCAGGCTCTATTCTTTCCAAAAATAGGATCCCTACCGATACGGGATAAATGTTACATGAACCTAACAGGTACAGGACAAATGTTGTATGAGACAAAAAGAGCAACGAATAAGAAGTAAGTACGTTATATAACGTATAGCTGCATCGAAGGAAATTGAAGCGTCCTGGTGGCTCATGAAGCGAATGGCCACTTTACTTGTAAACTACACCCAAACAATGAGACGAATCCTCCGAATTGAACGCATGCGCTAAATTTTGAGTCCCATCAACGGTAATATTTTTATTTATGCTTTAACTGAAATACAGATGAAAGTAACAATGTACACATAGTTTACATTTTACCCTTGATGTAAACTGAACCCAACAGATACAGCGTAAACGCTGCAACGCAGAAAAGGTGTTAACGAAAAATGGGTTTTATTTAAGTCAGCTGGGACGCACGGACTCAAGAAGTGCTCTGTAGCGCATGTGGGAATAGCATGTTTTCTTGCAATATCTCCCTATGTTGGAATTGCATACACAGCCGCCTGCTCTTCGAATTCGACCACCGGTAATGTTTTCTTATTTGAAAATGCATGTAATTTATTAGAGACGTGAAGATATTTTTACCCCTAGCTTAATTTAATTTGTAAAATTACTTAGTGTCACAACGTCCACTTACTAGGGAAGTTATGTGTAAGCTCTTTACAGATTGTTTTCCATTTATCCTTATTCGCTCTTCTACCTATTTTTCGTTGATGTTTTCTGCCGTCCTGTTTTTCTTTAGTTTTTCATCCCAGAGTCGTAGTCAAAGAAAGATTTCGTAGGCATTCGAAATAGTCATGATAGAGAAGGAGTTTTCCGAATTGCGTCCGTTGCGAAAGTTGAATCATTTTAAAAGAAGTTAGACCGTCAGTCGTATTACCTATTCAAATGTAAGAAGACTAGTAAACAGCATAACCTAAACATATTCAGTCACGTCTCTCGGCGACTAATGCAAAAACTGTTTTTTTAAACAACCGATAATATTATTAGTTATTGGCATGTAAGCGTTGGTTTCAGGATGGTCTTTTCGACGACAGCATTCGCGTTAATCTATAATTTCTACTTGAGCACTAATTGACGTTTTCCATTCGGAGCCTTTATTACTTCGACTGATCGGTATCCACTACGCTATTCGTGCTCTAATTTTATAAGGATAATTAATTTAATTATGAATAATGTATTCTCTGGGTTAATTTTTCTTCCACAACTTGGGTTTCCTTGTTTGTCCATGTGATTAATACCGTTTTAAGTTTCATTGTTGTCATTGCTAATAAACAAGTTGTTGATAATTGATAGTAGCTGTTTCATTATTTTGAATGTTCGCTAGCCTTTCAACCCGAGTTCATCGCGGCTCATTTACTCCATGTGGTTCTGCGGAACGAATTAGGGTACGTTATTGAACCAAGCGCCCTTATCGGTTAAATCATTGTTGCCCACACCAGTAGGTGAGCTCATTAGGTACCTTTTTATGCCCACGGCTTCTCGGCGGCATCCCATTTGAGGTAGTTGTTTTGAATAATAAAAGTTGCAATGTCGGTCTAGGAAAGTTTTCGTTAATGTTACACTTTTCCTAATGTTTGCTGTAAAAAATTGACACGCATCGTGTTTGCCGTGTGACACTGCATTTATCAGTGGATCAATGTATAGGTTGAATGAGAGAGAGATAGCTTTCCATAAGGATTGTCAAAAAGTTTACTAATAATATTCTTTATGCCTGCATATTGTTAATTCGTTCATATTTCTATAAAACTTCCTAGCAGATTTAAGTCAGAGAGTAGACCTTGCGTTTTGGTTATATTAGTTCCGTCTAGTAAGTTGTGATTAGTGGCAATTGGCAAGCAGCGTAACTCATCTAATGATGCTTAAACATAACCAGATGGGGTTGTGGATCTGTAATTGGTGGGGCACATCGATATTAAAGCATTTCTGCGGTTCCCGAATCTCTGAGAAAACAGAGAGGCCGTAAGCGGCAGAAGTGGCAGATACAACACGAACGCACACCGCAGGAAATTCGGCGGAGCCCTAAGCTATAGTGATTTAAAGTTGTTATTTTGGACGGAGAGGTCTCTTTAGCAGCCGCCGTGTATTCCATAAACGTTTTCCGCCTAAACACGTAACTTATCGTAATGAGACTGAGGAGCTCCCACGATAATCCCCGAGAATTACGAGTTCAGCCTGCTGTTCGCATTATAGTTTGTTATTGCCGGCTACAGCAACTAACAGCAAAGTTCGCTGCAGCACAGACAGCGGAATGTAGTGCAATATCGGAAAGTAAACTCTGAATGTGACCAATCAGCATTTTTGCAGAAGCGAACAGTGCATGAAGTTTGAATCCGAACTCCCTTGTTCAGGAGGAACAAAAGCTCCATTTCGGTAGTCTACATTTTTGCCACCGGGCAAATTGCCTTTGGCTGAAAAAGGCGAATTACGCGCGCAGATCGCAGGCGGGACAAGAACGAGCGTATCTTCCGTGGAGCCGCTTAAAATCAGAGCGACCGCCGACACGGCGTGGATGTATTGCAAATTTCGGATTACTTGCTGAAATAACCATAGTTTCAATCAAGCCCGCTGTAGCGGCGCAAGTAAAATTAATAAACTTTTTTGTCGCGGAGTAAATGGTTAATTACGGAATTGATTGAAAATCTAAATTAACGAAGTTAAATCAAGCGTGTTTGGAAACAGGCGCGCATCACGAGGCGCCATGTCGAAGTAATGTTTAATAGCGAGCGCAGTAAATCTTGCGAAAGTATTAGCAATTACTTGCGTTAATTCAGCGTGCAACACCTGGTTCTTGCTTAAATTGCAGTTTTCACAATCACCACCTTCGATGGCTTCCCGGGGAAACGCGATTCGGGCCCTTTCAGTTTACTTATTGCCCCGCCGAAACACCTATAGTTTGTTTATTAAAAGTTTCGCAGTAAATTAAAATTTAGGTTTGGCTGCCAGAACCCCTTTTGCTTTAACTGCTTAATTTTCAGTTCAGCAATGTGCTTTCAGAAGTTTCAGTAAATAACTACTGCTCTCCGAAACACTTGTTGTTGAAAGTAAAAATTCATCAGTTTATCATAATAGACATAAAATAGTTCTTGGAGAACGAATCCGAACGAATATTTAGAATTCTTACAGGATGAACTTTACAACGTTAGAAAAATGAAGATAATGTCCATGTTTGGTATCAGCAAGACGGGGTGGCGAGATTTTTGACCGATCTCAAACGCACACATGACACAGATTAAACTCGAGGGAATAAGTTGGGCTCGACTTATCTTAAAATGTGATGCACTACATTAGAGGGCGCCAAGTGGTTCTATTTGATGCGTTCACCCCAGGATACTTGAGTCAGATAACCACTACAGTGACTCAAATCAACCAAAAGAGTAACGAATAGTATACAATAATGGTGATTAAACTGGACACTAACAATTTATAAAACGATATGTAATTACCAGTATTCTACAAAAACAGAACATTTACCTTAGTGACCATAGTGACTAAAAATTAACATACAAAAACCTGAATATCACAGACTATACCTATATACTTCACTGAAAGCATCTAATGTAATACCTTACTTAATAAACTATTTAAATGCTTAATTAAAAAGTAATTACTGTAGCTGCTGCTAAGAGGGAACCAAGAATTTACTCAATAATCGAATAATGCAGTTTCTGTACACGTGCAAATTAGAACAAATATTCTCACTGTTTTATTAACTTTCACACTCAACCAAATTAAATGTGTAAAAATTAAGTTAGGCAATCAGCGACCCAGTTTTAGCCACATAAGCTAAATTTAAACAGTTTTAAGCATTTTAAATTACTTCTAAATTATGACGTACAATAAACAACTTGATTAACAACTATAATTTAAGAAGGTGAAGCCTGAACCTTTAGTATCAATACCAAAATAAAATAATCTGGTCTAGTTTCCAGGTGGTACCGAAAGTCGAAATTAACTTCCTAAAGCATAAAATCGTACTAAAATTAATATAATATATAATATCTTACTCCTAATCGAACCGTGTAAGTACTGGCCGAAATTACCGTCAAGAACCTGCCCCACCCGCCACAGAGATCAGTTCAATGAATCAACAACAACAATGCCACGTTCACTTAGAAGTTCTTTCGAAAATAATCAAACTAATCGCATTCCTCGACGCTGGATTATCAAATGTCTTCTTTTGGAATCAGCCAGAACGCCTACAGAACCTTCCGCTGCAATCAACTCCAGCAGGTAACCCCAAAACCGGTCGTCCAGCACTAGGAGATTCCAAATTTCCTTCCAGAACTCAACCCGCAATAAAAAAGGCTACCGAAAAAAGTAAAGGCCGACTAGAATTCTATAAGAAAAATATTCTCTTACCATAGCTTTGCCTATTTCGACCTGGAAAAATGGTAATTATATAACCCACGCCACACGTGGTTTCAACTTCAAGTATAAACAGATCAAAAATAAAATCTTTTCAGCTCACATCCCACAACGAAACTTTCGTTTTCGGTTATCGCCCCAAATCTACACATGCACACATAAGCATCTCATTTTACGGGTTGCGTGGTAACTTCTTTATTGGCATATCAATTCACATACAAGTCTCTACCAGACACCCACCAGTCTCTCTCCGCAAGAAGAAGAAGAAGAATCCCGGTAGGCGGCAAAACGACCGACAAAGACAATTAACCGTCGCAGCTGAGATCCTCCTACAGTGAATCAAGGGTTTTCAACAAAATAGATAGGCAAGATGATGTACAAGGTTGTATTTTTAACCTACTATAGCAGTAATAAAAATTTTAAACGCAAAATAGTTTAATTCAAAATAGTGCCCTATTAATGTAACACACTTATTACAGCAAAGCTTCTTGATCTTCAAACCAGCTTCCCGTAGTTACTTTGAAATTCATTTTCATTTGAGGGAAGATGTAATAGTCCGAGGGAGCAACATCTGGTAGATCAGACAGGTTTTCGAGTGATTTGAACTATACATCACAAATTGTATTCATGACAATGTGCGAATTGTGTATAAACGCGTTGCCTTGCAAAATGAAGATACCTTTGTCCAAAATTCTGCGTCTTCTTTTCCTACTGTTTCTCGTAGAATTGTGAATAATGGAAGATAATATTGTCCAGTTACTTTTACGCGTGCTTATATAATCTAGGTTCCTCGACGAGTATCCCCGAAAAGTTGAAGCAAGAATTTAGACCTTGCGGAGCCACAATGCTCTTGTTCCATCGATTGCAGGATGTATCTAGGTCATAGAAATGTTTTATCTATGGTAACAACGCTTAAAACAATCACCATCTTCTTCAAAACTGGTACAGATTTAACGGTATGCTTTCATTCCGCTCTCTTTCATCGACATTCGAGTATTTGAAAAACCCTTTACAGATTTTTTCATTTCCAAATCCACATGTGAAAGACTCGTTTACTTGAACTTTTTAGGCCAATTAGAAGGTCGGATAATATGGTGTCATGAACTGCATCGATATCTTCTAGGGCAGACATAGAAAATTGTTAAATTTAATAATAAAATATTTAAAGCTAGTTTAATTGCCATGCCCAACTACTTAATTTTGTAGTAATTATACTCGTATTTCACGTCTTACTCTGTTGTCCATTTTCGAATAAGAAGCCAATACATGATCATTACAAATTCAACAGGGAGTAAGCTTTTTGCTTTAGTTATCCCACCAGCAAGTAAATTAGTGCAAAAGCTATTAGTTTTAAGCCTTTATTTATATTTGTATGAATATATTAATAGTTCATTTGACTTTAACACATTCTAATAACCTATATAAATATGCAAAAATATATAATTTGAAAGAAATGTATATAATACATTGACAGGTAACGTTAACATAACATGTGGCTAAGTTAAATAATATATTAAAAATGACCATTATTTTCCAAACATAAATGTACACGTGTTTGCATATTTTCGGAGATGCTTACGAGCATTTCTCGAAAATTTCTTCTCATTTTCTAATAATGGCGTTTCTGAGCTCTTCTAAATGTTGAGGTCATCATCATAGTTGAAATTTGCTGAAGTCAAAGACAATTCTTGAATTCTAAATTAATGTAAATCAATATTACACGTAACTAGCCCTCATCTAGTATTTAGTCACATGTGTGGAAATTTCAAGTGCGTTTGAAACATTTCTATGTGGCAGGGAAATGGTAAAAACAGGGATTTGATCAAATTCCTAGGCGAATTGATCAATTTACGGAAGATATTAAGATGACAACACGATATGGTCCTTTCCCTAAACAAATCTTGTTATTTGATGATAGCCCTAAACTGATTTTGTGAAATGGCAAAAATAACATTTTTCTATTTTGCGTTTAGTATAACTCCGTTCTAGTACCCAAATGACGTCATTTTAGTGTTAGAATAAGTCGCTATGAAATTACGTCATTTGGGTGCTAGAATGGAGTTATTCTAAAAGCAAAATAGAAAGAATTTTTATTTTTTAATTTATAAAATGGTATAAAGCGGCAAAATAGCAAAAATAGTATAAAACACTCGTTGCAGAAGGTACTTCGGGCACTCATTTGTTCCTCAACTCGCCGCTATGCTGCTCGTTTCTGAATTTCAAATTCGTGCTTGAATAGATGCCTTTTGCAACTTGTATTTTAATATACTATTCCAAGCTATTAAAATATGTACCTATTTTTATTTCCCTCGTCTAAAAAAAGCTAGTCCATCTTCGTTATTTAGTTTACGTGACCGAATGGCCGGTCAACTTTGTTTCAGGCCTTTTTCTTCTTACTTCGTCTTTTAGACGAAGGAAGTATTGTAATCGCGAAAAAAATACCTTTCGAGATTTCTATAGATTTTCACGTTTCAGGGTCCCTAGATGACGAAAAATGGGTTTTTTCTCAACTCCGTCTGTCTATCTGTCTGTTTGTGTGTCTGTCTGACTGTTGGCGGTATAACTCAAAAAGTATTTGTCGGATAAAGACAATATCTTGCATACACATTATAGATCTACCTGGCATGAAACCGAGAGAATTTCAGACAAATATATACAGGGTAAAGTAACTGCTCTTATTTTGATGAATCACTACAAAGCAGCTAATATAATTATCCATTATATTTTGCAGTCTAACTGGCATTACATAGGTGGTTTGCCAAATGGAATTTTCTTACTAATTCGCTATTTATCGAATACCTAGCTCGCATGCCGTTAAGATGACTACTAAGTTATCAACAGTTTGCAGAAATACAACAGGCGTTCTCCAAGGATCTATTGTTGGACCTATTTTATTTACAAACTACATCTCACATTTCCCATCTGTTTTAACCTTTTGTGCATCTCATTTTACACTGATAACTCGCAGATCTATTTTTCTTTTAATATTAAGGTATTGTTACTGCTAATAAGCGTATAAATAAAGGTCTGGAAAGGGTAGCTGCAATTTCAGGTCAACATGCACTTAAGCTTAATGGAAAGAAATCGGAGGTAATACTTTTTCGTAACAAGGCTCAAATCGAGATTATAGAAAATCAATTGTTTTTCAACTTTGCGTTTCAAAAAACACATCAAAATGTATGCAGAAAGCATATCGTCACCTATTCAATGCAAAAGTCAAAACCATTACATCTAATAATTTAGTTCTATTTTAGTATGATTATGGAGATGTATTGTATGAATCATGTATTGATGTGCTGGACAAAGGCCAGGTTACGAAATCTACAAAATGCGTGCTTAAACCTTAGTTTTGGTAGAAGAAACTATTTTAAAATTTCGTCTAAATTAAATGGTTAAATATGTTTGACAGGAAATCATTATATTGTTCATGTCTGGATGGTACTAGTTATTTATGTTATAAGTCCGGTAAAACATATATTACCTACGAATTATATTGCGCAATGAGTACGTAATATCTGATACCGGACGCATGATGTAACGAGTTTTATTTCATAGTGAAAAACAAATTTCAAAAATTAATAAACCGAATCTGATTCAAACTTCCGCCAATTTACACAAAAAAAACGCTAGTTGGCATGGCTAGAGAGTTGCTAGGGACGCTTAGTTTGTTTGCACTTTTTGTTTTCAACATCCGTCAATATTTTAAAAATAAATAAGCATCCCGAAGAAATTTTGCGAAAATGTAAAGCAGCTACGGTCAAAATTATTCCCGTGTAGTGGGAAGGGCGGTATAATAAAGAATATAACGTGCTTAGGGAACGGCGGCGGCAATATAATGCTGAAAAAATGTATTAGTATGTTATGTTGGCATAGCGCACAGCGACGCCTATAATTGGCCTAACGGCTGTTGGCTGAGTGCAAATAAAATAAAATAAAATAAAATAAAATTAGTATGATTTACTAAGTATTTTTTGGCATTTTAAATATTTGTATTACAACTTCTTTTATTTCTAGTCTACAAAATATTGTCGCACTTCTTTGTGGAGCAAATATTCCATGGTACAGTCAATGTTGCTCGTGTTTGAAAATATTGACATTTCAAAATTTCCGGGCTGACACAATTTTTAAAACAGAAATCGGTTGGTCACCAGGCTAAACAGGCACAAACTCTCAGCCGAGACGAAATTTATGAATTTTTAAAAAATGCGGTGAATAAGGAATATCTTCTGATAAAGTTGAGAACTTTTTTAAGTACTGGGAAGCAACTTATTTAGCAAACGCTTCCTATTTTTAGGTGGTTTCTATGATTGGAGTTACTAGAGGCTGCCGCAGAGAAGAACTTGACGAAATGTCTCTAAGCGATACAGAAATCACTGTTTCTCAAATGGTTATTATTATTCCTCAAACAAAAACTAACTGGCTAAGGGTATTAAAGAAGCTCACGGAATTAAATGTTTGGAGCTGTATCAAAAATATATCAATGTACGACCAAAAAATTTTAATCACAATAAGCTGTTTGTTCCTGGGCTACCGGCATGGACAGTGTGTCAATCAGAGAGCTGGAATTCACACAATTGGTAGAGTGGCAAGAAATACACCACAGTTTTTGGGTTTAAAAACCCTGAAACCTACACTGGACATTCGCTTAGACGTACATGTTCTACTCTTCTCGCCGATTGTGGGGTCAATATTTCTGTTCTGAAGCGTTTGGGAGGAAGAAAAAACACCGTCGCAGAAAAACATGTTTAAGATGTGCTTGTAGGATAAAACAAAATTGCTCGCATGATTCAAGGTGGACAAAGTTTTTCTGAAGTCGTTACAAAACGGAGAGAAGAAGCATCTTCCTTAGAAATTGTATCTGAAAGCAATTCAAACCGCAAATTTAACTCCAAAAGAGATATGAGTATAAAGATTTTGCCGTAATACTGTTTATTACAGTAAAGTATGAAACAAAATTATATGCATTAAACTTCTCCATATTTGTATAAAATATATCATTTCGTTGAGATATACCTACTTAACTTAAACTTGAGGTTCAGGGGCAATGCCAGTATTCCACTACACCACTCTGAATTTGGAAAACCCCATTTTGTTTAGAATTTTGCAAAATGGTATAATGGCCTACCGCGAGACCTAAAATTAACGCCGACTTGCTATTTTTTTAATGTTAATTGAATTTGAATATGAACAGGTAATGCAAAATCAAGCAGGATATCGAAATTTTAACAGAGCAACTTGCAGAATTTTTCATTCTGCCGCAAAACTTCGTTCTACTCAGTATTAAATTGTTACTGGTTTTATGCATGTATTTTATTAATAAATGCATATTACTATCTATTATTATTATTATGCTATAGTTGAGGATTAAAGTTTTCAAGGGTAATACCACAAAAGGTGAAAATTTTTTGAGAATTTTTTTCGTTCACATGCAAATTATTGCGTTTAAATTTCCCGAAACCAAAACTGCGTTAAAAATTCCGCGAGACCGCAGGTCGAGTGGAATTTGAGCAGTTTTTGTTGAGATAAATTTGCAATAATTTGCATGTTGACGAAAAAAAATTCTCTTAAAAAGTTTTGAATTGAGTGGTATTTGGAAAGATTATTCAACAATATGGATAGATGACTTTTACCGTGTTCGACATCACACATTTGGAACGTTTTCCACTATTAATTCAATGCTGGAGCTTCCAACGCGCTTATTAAGAGTTTTTAGAACGACGCTGATTTGCAAACTTTACTTTGGCGTTTTGGTAAAATGTCAGTCAAAGGCTACTCACTAAATTGAAATCATTGAAACCAATCGGGATCGCATGAAAACACTGTGACATTAGGTGTTTTCAAAGACAGTCAATTTTAATTGGCCGTTTCTGACAAATTGAACAATTTTCATTGGTTCGTTCATTATAGTGTTGAATAATCATTTAAATGCTCTTTACACGTAATACACATGTACTATGTAACTTGGATCCTCTAGACCAATAGTTCTCAACCTTTTTGTATTTGAGCCTCTCCTTTTCCATATAAATATTATTGGCACTCCCCTTTCAATGAAGTAACCCAACTCCGGGTGGGGCTCACTAACCATTAATTTTGTAACGAAAAAGTAATCAATGGGCATTTTTATAAACACCAATAAGAAAAGAAGTTTAATGCCGTTTAATACCGCTCTTAATTTTTTTTCTTCCAGAAATAACTAGAAAACGCGTTTTCAGGCACTTACTAAATGGTATTGTAGTCGGTCACTTGAGCTCAAAACTGAATATAAAAACGATAATTTTATAAACCAGAGAAGCAACGCTCGCTCTCAACTGTAGTTATAGGCAATGTACAGATTACAGAAAATACTTAATAATTTTACACTTTCCGAAAATGTATCACAAAGTGAATTATTTATAAATAACGGAAGAATTAATTACTAATTGCTAAATTCACCATTGTTCAAAAAATAAGTTTTGAAATACATATTGATAAGTACCTACCTGCTTATGGGAGTAGCATGTTATTTTATTATTAAAATGTTATTTGGTTGTTTTTATTCAATGGATTTTTACTTTCTGTTCTAATTTTTACGCGCCCCACTTCGAGATATTTCGAGCCCCCTAAGGTAGAGAACCAGTGATCTACATCAAATACTAATATCGGAAGCTGTTGTTGTTTTGTATGTAAAAAAAGAGGAGCATGATAGAAAAAAATGAAAAAGATAATCCAAAACATATCATCTCATATTATTGAGTAACAAGCATTGACGTCGGACAGTTTAATCAAATAAATACAAAATGTAAAAAAAATCAAGTTAGTGAAACTTATACCATGATACCGATACCCATTACGATCTGAAAACACGCTCCACATGTGCCATATTGAAGGCAGAAAACTGCTGTTATTTTAAATGGGCAAGAATTCCAGCACTAAACGACCAGCTAACAGGTTTCTAATAACAATGAAAAGGGATAAAACAAAACAGTTTAGAAAATATGAGTCTTTGTTGCCTCAAACATCAATATGACGACAATTCATTGCCTTTAGTAAAAGAAGTAGATAGCCTCATGGGTTTAACTTATTCAAAATATAGCAAAATTATTTTGCACTAGTAGATTTCTATGTTAAAAATAAAGTCAGAGACAATAAATGTAAAGACATCAGTTTAACGATGGCTCAGGATGTCTACAGTTACTTTGTAACGTTTATGGAAGGGAAATAAAAATTTTACTGATTATACTAATGATCCATTCGAGCAAGTTGTACAAGATGATACCAAAATAAGTAATATAAATAGGTGTAAAGTCGCTTTTCATAGATAATATTCAATCACCCTAGATCTAAATAGAATGAGGTGTACCTCAGAGATTCATTCCTGGACTTGTTTTTGAGCTGCTACTAGTAGAAATTATATTTACGGAATAATTTAATTTTTGTAAGCGTCTAAACCATTCTGTCAGTAAGGCAGGTACTAAAATCAACTGCTATTTAGTATGTAAGAGACAAATCATCGTCAACACATATACGAGTCCAAGACGACATGTTGAAAGTTCTTTGACTTCTTGATATATATTTTTGGACCTCGAATAACTTTATGTTGTTAGTTAGAATTAAAACTGTCGTAACTGATAATCATGGCAAGATTATCTGCGTTTTAATTTAATATAAACAGTGAAGCCGATTTTCTTGCTGATTTTCACAATAAGCAGCTCGACTACGCTCCAAATTAATACCTTCACATATAAATTATAATGTAGCTTGAAGGAAAGCTTTGCATTTTATTTATGTATTGTTAACATGAAATGTTAAGCGTCCTTAATTCTGATAAAACTGTTAGCCCTAGCCACCTGAATATTTGTGGTTTTATTACAGCTGCTGGCCTGCAAGTCTAACTCATTGTCCGAGGTGTTTTATTTTGCTGAAGGGTTTCCCAAATAATTCCCAGATTGTTTCAGCCGTTCCCGAGACTTTTAAAGTTCCCTTGATTACCACAACCCGAATCCCTTTTAAATGCCCCGCTGCGACTACACTTTGAGTGACCCCTTCATTGTTCTAATTATTTCTACCTTGTAATGACTCCTCTCCCGACTGCATAATCATTGTAGATTCGCCGGCGAGCCGGCTTCCTTAGCAATATTAAAACAAGCCTGCAACTTGGACAAGCCAATTAGCATTCTTGGGGTTGGGGTGAAATGCATAATGTATAATCGTTTTATAAAATGTGACTCTACTATCTACAACTTTTTTAATATTTCAACTTTTTTGGTTCGCTTCGCAATTTTAATGTTATTATAAATTCAATTTTAAGTTCCTCCGTGTAATTAGCGCTAGTGGAATTTTATTTTATGCGGTGCGGAACGTGCTTATTCGGGGCGTGCGTGCCAAAGCGAGATATGCATGTCCCGTATTTATTAGTCTTGTTGAATTATTTTAAACATGTGTTGATGATTGGTTTGCGTGCCTTTGCCTAAATAATGAATGTCATTCCTTGATAAGTCGGGTGTTAGAATTCGGATTTTACTTAGCAAATTAATTACGGTGTCGCCCAGATTAGAAGGCAGCCGGAAGAGCTTTCCTTCGAGGAATTTATTCGAAACGTGGCGCGCAGATCGAGCAATCCGTGCCTTAATTCCAAATATCTGAATTAATTATAGGAGTTCCGCCAAAAAGTAACGGTTCAAGAATCCTCCATAGGTAAATAAATAAAGTATTTAGGGGATGCGGCAAATCTCAGTTTGCCTAATCCATTAAACAAACTTGCAGAAACAAAGTAACTTTAATTAAGTTTCCAGTATATAGGGTGCTGTCTCCATTATTTCAAACACATGCAGCGTTCGTTCAGTCGGTGCATACCCGTTTTGCTCCACGTGACTCGCACACCAATCACTTCTTTTGTGACTGACTGCTTCGCTTAGCGTAACGTTTCAATTTGTGGATGTTTTCAGTTGCATTAATTGATTGTCTGTTTCGACAGCACTCGACTCTGTTGAGTTGCCTCCCCATTAGCTTCTTTCTCGATTAGAAATCCTTCTCCAGCAACAATTAAATTAGTCTTCGGGGTTACGTGCCTTTAACCCTATCGCCATCAATAGCAATGTTTGAATTGCAGCTGGCTTCGGCCCCAATTTTGATAATAACAGTATTCCGAACACAAAACAATAGATCAGAGCTCAAAACTTGTTACTAAATGACTAGGTTAAACATGGACTTGAATTACATGACACGGACATTTACGCTCGACGTTGGGCGTTATTTTAAGTAAAAATCTTTATTTTATTCGCCTTTGTTTAGGTTTGGAAATTTTGGGGCTGCGCAAAGTTTAGTACATCTAGTGTCAGTAAAGATCAATGCTGCTTCAGGTACGCAGACACCACCGAATTAATTTTTATTTTCCAATAGGAGCATTAGGTTTTGCAAGGTGCAGGTCGTCAACCAGGAGTAAACATGTGGCTTTGAACCTCCCACCAACGATCAATATCAGATACGCCACACTCAGCATAAAAAGAAATTTGGTCATTGCATCAAAGCTAAAATCTCCCCTGACTGAAATTACATCTAGATATATCATAAAAAGTATTATCTAGATATGGGTGAAGTCCTGGCGAAGCAATGTATAATCAAAAGGTGCAATCCCTAAAATGATAAATCTTCCCATCACGATTTACATGCCTGGACATGGATCCATAGTTGGGAACACGAGCAGAAGTTGTAAATGTTTCTACAGCAGCTGCTGCAAAAGTCGAGATCAAAGCCTATATTTCAAAATGTTGATAATTTTTCCAGCAATCTTTCACGAGAACAACAGGTAGGTATATCTTCACTGATTTGTTCAAATGTATTCAATTTATATTTAGTCATTGCTTACCTTACCTTTTCTGTATGGGCATTCTATGCGAGCAGGTGCTTTTGCACGTTGCTATGGTTTTGCGTAGGTGTTTATAATAGTTATTATTAAATTACTGCGAAATGTGTTGTCAAGATGGTTTTTCACGCAAGGACAGAAGAACGACATTCGCGATGCTGCCGTTAAAACTTTCAGCGAAAAAATTACAGATGATAGGTTTCGGGATCTGAGTGCTACAAAACTTTCCAATTTGGTCATGGCCAAAATAGAAGATAAGTTGCAGACACTAATAGATAAATGTAATGAACTAGAAAAAAGTAATGTTCGTTTAAGGGAAGTTAATGAAGAACTAACCCAAACGATGGACGAGTTGGAGCAGTATACCAGAACAAATTCCATACGTATCTTCAGTTTAAAAGAACAAAAGAACAGAAAAACGAAAATATGGATCACGTGGTTACTAAGTTATTTAAAGAAAAGCTGGATATTTCGCTGAATGAAGCTAACATACATAGATCGATATCATCGTGTGGAACCGTTCAACGCTAGATCTGTGAAAAATAGAACCGTTATAGTGAAGTTTACCAGCTACCGTTTTCGTGCTCAGGTATTTAATGCAAAAAAAAAATAAAAGAATTTGGTGTAGTGATACGTGAAGACTTAACAAAGTCTGATTTGTTGCTCTTACATTTATTTAGTGTTTTTGTCCTTGTATTAGTCAGTAATTACTTAATATTTTTTGTTGTTAAGTTAATACTATGGACCAGTTGAGTGTCGCACATATTATGCACAGCCTTTAACTAATTATTTTTATATGTTTCGCGATCATGTTCTATCATATAGTTATAACATTGTTTCGGTGACTGAAACGTTCTTAAATGCAAATACTAATGACTATTCAACACTATAACATATAAGCCAATCACATTGCAGACATTTGCTTTTTTCAACCAATAACAGCAGTACATCACTGAATATTGGGCACCATGCAAAATATTCACAAAACAATGTACGTATTCAAACAATAAATAGCCTTGTTTCGAAGTATAACTTAGCAACGATGTTCTGTCCTTAGTGATATCGCTAGGTTACGTAACACTAAACCCCAACAAACTGTGTGGCTTGTTTTAAAAATTTAAAAATTGTGTGTTTTGGAAGTATTTCGCTGAATTTAATTGAGAATGAATAATTATATTAATTGTTGGATTATTTCTCAATAAAGTTAATCGTTATGTATTAATATTGTTAAATAGTCGTCCCAAATACCACTCGAAGTGGATATATATTTTTTAAATATTTTGCCATTTCCATAGAAATTATTGCAAATTTAACTCAACAAAATCACATTTAAATGTTACTCGCCTTCGGCTCGTGACATTTTTGATGTGATTTTGTATCGTGAAATTTAAACGCAATAATTTACATGGAAACGACAAAATATTTGTCAAAAATATATCCACTGCTTGTGGTATTACCCTTGATTATTCAACACTATAATGAACGAACCAATGAAAATTGTTCAATTTGTCAGAAACTGCCAATCAAAATTTACTGTCCTTGAAAACACCTAATGTCGCAGTGTTTTCACGCGAGCCCGATTGGTTTCAATGATTTCAATTTCGTGAGTAGTCTTTGACTGACATTTCACCAAAACGCCAAACTAGTTTTAAAAATCGGCGTCGTTCTAAAAACTCATAATAATCGTGTTAGAGGCTCCAGTATTGAATTAATAGTGGAAAACGTTAAAAATGTGTGCTGTCGAACACGGTAACAGTCATATACCTACCCATATTGTTGAATAATCTTTCCGAATACCACTCAAGGTAAATTTTTTTAAGAGAATGTTTTTCTTTAACATGCAAATTATTGCAAATTTCTCTCAACAAAAACTGCTCAAATTCCACTCGACCTGCGGTCTCGCGGAATTTTTAACGCAGTTTTGGTTTGGTATAATTTAAACACAATAATTTTCATGTGAACGAAAAAAATCTCAAAAAATTTTCACCTTTTGTGGCATTACCCTTGATAATATTGTTGCACTACCGAATTATACACTAATCCGCAAAGATCGAGTAACTCTTGGAGGTGGCATAGGCGTTTATATAAAAAAAATTATACATTTTAAACGTATTGTTACAGCAAATTTCCCTGAATCTGAGCTGTTGTGGATACATATTAACGTTAGTAAAAACCAATTCTTTTGGGGACAATATACTTACCTCACCGAAATAGATACCGTACCTTCACTGATACATTCGAAGATTTTAATATCAATCTGCCTGAACCATATAACACTGAATCTATAAATTACACCTCAATGCTCGATAGCTTTGGCCTTAAACAAATAATTCAAGAACCTACAAGAATTACTTCAAACTACATTGTTAGATCACATTTTAACCACCAATTCTGATATGACTAGCAGTTCTGGTCCTCGGAATCTACATACTTTTTCCGATCATCATCTCATTTATTGTGGTATTAGCATAAATATACCTAAACTGCAACCTAAAATAAATGCACATCCAGACTTTTCCCAGTTCAGCAATAATGACTCAGTTTTGTCTTCGACAGATAGATTGCCATGTTCTTGCTGATATTCATAATATTGACGACAATGCCGACCTTCTTAATGTAAATATTCTAAAAAAAATTGACATTTTTGTTCCACTTCTATTTTTCGTAAACGTAAAGCCCCGTGGTTAACCGATAATATAAGATTCATAATGGGTTTGAAGGATAAGGCCTTTAAACGTTTTAAAAATTCTCAGCTTATTGAGCACTGGAACTACTACAAGAGTTTATGCAATTTAGTAAACGTTAGAATTAAAAATGTGTTGCTTCCAAAACTTCTAATTTTCGTCATTTGTAGTTCAAGTTCTTCGATTTTTGGCTCTTTGCCATAAACTGACTGGATAGAGTCACATCTTTATTGTAGTAACAAAATCATCTCAAGCAAGACGAATAAGGTGAACTACACAATATCAAACAACGAGATCTGTTGTCATCTTTTTAAATTTGCTTCAATTAGTAAATATTTTTATTAATCGTCTACATGTATACCAATTGCAAGCGTTTGTCTAAAATGCTTAAAAGACACTAATTGGTAAAAAGAGAACACCGGTGATAGATCATAGTGCAAATTCTAATGAGCATTTTCATCAACTCAGTTGATTAATCCTCTACATTCCTTGTTATCAATTAACCTACTTGCAAAATATGTTTAAAAGTCATTGATGTAATTACGTGTAGGAAGCCCTGGAAGTTTGTTAATTGCTAAAGTGTATAAATTGCTTTTACACAAATAGTTCTCAAGTCTCTTGAGGTATAAACGCTTGGTTTACTTACTTGTAGAGTGTCATAAACATACATATGTCAAGAATTGTCTAATGACCTTAAAAGTCGTGATAACACAAACCTATGCAGATTTTACTGTCGATTGGAAATAATCCTGCTGGAACTCTTGTTTGTTTCTACTATGAAGATTCAATGTATTACAAGTAAATAATTTTTGCCGTTACTCCAAATCTTCCAAGTTTACTTTTCTTAAACTTGTCTTTTTCGACATTATGTTAATCGTTTCCACTCGGGAAAAACCTAACAAAATTTTGATGAACAACTGTTAAGTATTTGAGTGCAGGTGCAATTGATAAGTAAGTTGATGGTAGGTCACTTTTTACAGTCCACACAAGTATTTTTGTTCAAACGGCAGTAAAATATGGCATTATGCTGCTGGATTGATGATGCTAAACTGTCACTTTGTTGCCAAGCGGCAGATAATATTATCTGCCGCTGACGAGATGAAGTAATTTTCTTCGAATTTTGTTCACAAAGTTGTAAATAATTTGTTATAAAAACGTTTGAAGAAAAAATACTATATGTTATTCGGAGCAAAAGTATCTTTATGTGGCTCTGTACTTATCTGCCTCGCAAGCTCGGCAGATAACCCGTCCAGCCTCGCCACATAAAATATAACTTTTACTCCTAATAACATAATATACTATTATTTGTTCTTCGATTAACAAAGTCAAATATTTTTCGTATCAATAGCAATAAAATCTCCGTATACATTAGTTTGCCAGAAAAACTAATATCGAAATATTTCACGATAAAACATTTAATTGATAAGGGTGTAAAGTTGCTCCACTCATGAAATATTTGAAACTGAATCGATTCAAAAGGCATATATGAACAGTTTAAACAAATATTACATCACACTGTATAGCTAAGATTGATTAAATTAAATTCGACTCTTATCTTTATCCTTGAGAAGATCTTCAGACCAAGTGTAACTATTGTTGGAAATATAGCGGACGTTGTCTTACCTGTAACAAAATATTTAGTATTAGAAATTTAAACTAAATGACAGTATATGCAAGAAAATAATCATTATAACGTTGTTAGTATGGGGAATTAGATATCCGTGTGTATCATAGATATATCATAATTCTAATTTTTAAATTGAGTGTCTTGAGTCACACGTTGTAATTAGTATGTTACTGTAATTTGCATTCCGAGTTATATAGATCAGTTTAGCGCCATTGGTCGGAAACCATACAATATCCATGCACTCAGAGCAGAAGTTCTGTGGGTGGTTGTAGGCTAATAGAAAGGAATAAATTTAGTAAGGTGTTGTACATCAATCAAGAAGAAGCAATATTTGGGGCTTCAGACTCAAAAAGTAATGGTTTTCGCGGAACCATTTGAGGTTCGAGTTAAGCTACAACTAAAATTAGGCTGTACGAGAATTCATACAGTATAAGTAAAGATAAAGTAAAAATCAACAACAACTAAGTACCGGTCAGCAAGGACATTGAAAATTATGTAGCATTGAGTGTGATTAATGAAAGATAAGGAACTTTTATGGTACGGAGGGAGGCCAGCTGGACCGCAAGTTGTTAATTATCTGTCTATCTTGTCATATTTTGTTGTAGAACACTTGCTTGGTGTCGAGGTGTGCCACTATCAACTGTCAAGTAGGAGTTTTATGGTGAACTTACCATGTAATTGCAGCATCTAACTTCAAAGAATTAGTTTATTTAGGGTATTTCTGCATGCTATTTCCTGTAAGTACAAGTGCAAAGTTTTGGACTACATAGAACTAGTAGAAGAAAGTGACGAGGAAGATTTTGAATGTTTGGGTAGGTCAGAGTCGAGGACGAAGGCTTCGTAGAAGAAAATTACATTATATAACACAGCTGATAAAGACGACTTAAATAAAAAAGCAGTAACACGCAACTGTTATACTTAATACTTGTCCAGACTTCTCTTGGTGCAGTACGTAATGGTAAGAAACTTAATATTGTAAAAGTCAAGGATACGTTGTGATACAAATGAAATAACCTACCGAGTAATGCGAAAGAGTATTCTGATAATTCAAAAGAATAGTCCGAAATACACTGATGTTCTGGGCAGAATAATATAAAAGCAATTTATAAACTTAGTTTTCAATCCCGATGGGATACTCGAACGTTTAATATGAGAAATCGTTAGCAGTTAGAAAATACGGGAAAGAAACAAAACTAGAGAAAACCGTCTCTAAAATATTCCAAGCAATCGGAACAAACATTAATAATTTTAAGTGTTTAATTTAATTTAATTTATTTATTTATTAACGGGAAACCCCAATTGAATTAATACATAAAAACAAAACGAGTAATAGTATAAAGCACCCTAATAACACAATAAACTAAAAACAAAAAATTCTCTGCATACACAAAATATTAATGCAAGACAAACAAATCTAGTAATAGTACAAAGCACCCTAATAACAGAAGAACTAAAACTTAAAAATTAAAACTTCTCTGCATACATAAAATATTATTGCAAGATTACCCTAAGTGAAGTTTTAAATATATTTATTGTTACACCAAAGAAATTTATGCTATTACAGACATTATTAGCGCTATGACATATCCTGGAAATAGGAGAGTATTGTCCATACGTGGTTCTATGAATAGGTATATGAAAAAAGAATAGAATTTCTCATATTTCTAGGAGGAATGTGAAAATAAATTTGAGATAACAACTTAGGGCAATTTATATAACCATTTAATAATTTAAACAGAAAACATAAAGCAGAACAAGTCCTGCGCACTTCAAGAGTTTCTAAATGGAGAAAATCTTCCATATGCGAGTATGAAAAATCGTTACTATTAAGTGGGTTGTCTTAAGCGGCTGGCGGAGATATTTCCAAAATCTAAAAAAGCAACGTTACAAATGCATGATTTGGTTTTATTATTCCTGACTAAGCACTATGTCTGCTTTATTTAAGGATGCAGTAGTCAATCATATTGTTGATCAAATATTACAAAATTTTAATCCGATTCTCATATTATATTACATAGTCGGTTTCGGTGTGAATATATAATGATAAACAGATCATCTTCCAGTTGGCTCCTTTGGTCTGTAGTGAAATTTCACATTTTTTTTAGTACAGTCGTTTCAAGCCAATTCTAAAGAACACGCCTTTATTGATATTTGTGACAAAACCAAACGTTCTACAGCTTTAAATATTAAAAACCGTTTGATTCGGGCATGTCTAAGAAAACTTGCCTACTTTCTTATCTCTTTCGAGCCTGTCTCGAAACATTGTGTATAATAACGAATATAATAAGCTACTTTTTATCAGTCTACAATTTAATAGCAAACGTTTTTGACTATCTGATTTATATTCGTCATAATGGTGCCATTATCTAATACTGTATTCAGATAACTTCATAATATCGAGGTAGCAGTTCTTAATGAGGTTCTAATTTTGGTTGCATCAAAAATATCAAAATTTAAGCAAATTCTCATTGTACAAGAAACAAAAAATTATAACTCAGTCTGGCAAAAGTGACTTTATGTGGCTTAGCTGAATTATTTGCCTCACTGACGTTCGGCTAAATAAACTTCAGCTTCGCCACATAAAGTATCACTTTTACTCCTAATAACATAATCTACTATTATTAGCCTTGTGCAGGTAAATCAGATACTATATTTTTATTTAAATGCTTAAATTTAAAAAATCCAAAAACAACTCAGAAAAGTTGTTACAAACTCGCACAATTTTCCACAGACTGGTGTCTATTTTTTTTTTTTTGGTGGATGCACTAAAAACCATCTTTTTTAAACAGTAGTATTAATTTGCATGCTCAATCATCCCATAGTACATAGAACATATCGCTTAATACTAAATTGAAATATCTTAACAGATATCCCAGGGACAACAATTAAAACAGATTTTTTTTCTGTTAAATGTCAATCAAACGATTAGTTTAACTATCTGCATGAGTGCATGGTAAGCATAATATTTACTTCAAAATTGGAAGACCGTAAGTGCGGCTTAGGGTGATTTAATTTTTTGTTACGCCTGCTATGGTTTCAAGAAGTAAAGGAGTCACGTAAACTTACGCGTCATAGGACACGTAAGTAGCTCTTATGGGCAGCATACATTTTCAGGATTGAATATGAAGTCATAATTTGAAATAGTTTTATTGATTGAAATATTGGTATTTCTTACCTCCTACCATTTAAAATTGTATTTATTAAAATATACGTATAATAGCAAGCCAATTTTTACGCACTTCGTCCCATAAGTGCATTTATGGCTTCTCATGCTTAGAAAACCTTCGCTTCACCTCACTTTTCGAAACTGCACCCTTGGCCATAAATGTTACACTTACGATCGCTTAGTAAATCTAACAAATTTTATTCTTAGGACTCACCCATATACTTTCTGGCGGTATTTCGTATTTTTTCGTTGTTTTCATGCCTTAAACTTTGTTATTGTTTTTTTTCATGTTCTTCTTTCTCTGAGAAGTTTTTGGATTAACTTCTCAACCGTTCCGTATATTGTTAATATCTTCATTTGTCGTTTGTCTTTTCGCTGTTCGCTTCGCTCCAATAGTTCACAGAAATCTTTCCTCTATCGTTGCATAATATCGTCATCTTTAGTTAGCACAGCTTATTGTTTATCTCTTATATTCTTCAACGTTGTCTCAGAACAATTTTTGATTTTCTGTATGCTTCTCCTCCATTCTAATATAAAAATCTCTCTAAGAGTTGAATTTCGCCTTTTTTTTAGATTCTTGACTTCGGTTCGTGGACCTTCGTGAGCTTTGTAGTCTACTTGGTTCCTTGTTTGAAGGGATTTTTCCCATTTATCGTTTTTATATTGTACCTTTCTGTTAATTTTTGGTTTTCATGCCTTCTTTATTTGGGATGATTCTTAAAATAGTTTGAAAATGCAATATTTTGCTAAGGTCAGAATAATTATAGCAAGTTACTTTCCTCAATTCATTGCCCTCTTTGCAGCTTAGGTAAGCCAGGAGTTCGTTATCGTTTGAGTGAAATAGCTTAAGAATAGTTTAAATAAAATAAGTCTATTGATATTTATAATAGAGATACAAAATCCCTTAAGGGAAAATCCATTATTCAATTAATGCATCTACATAAAACTATAAATAAAATCTCCATTTTAGCTTCTGGAAGCTCCGGGAACGCTTGCGAGGATAGGGCGCCCATTTAACTTTGTTGTCAAACAGCTGTTGGAGCGGCACTGCGTGTGTGACAGTGTCGAGGATGGTTAATGTTCGAATTTACGCGGTCCGAGGGGCGTTGTATAAAAGACGGCTTCCAATGCAGACCCTCGAACTGCTTTTCCCGAAGTCCCACAAGATTCTGCAGGAACTAAAAAAGCCGCAGAACCTTCTTCTTGGAGGAAAAGAGGCCTTCTTCGACAATTAAGTCGAGTTTGGCTTATTCGCGGTGCTGGCAACAAATTAAGGTTATAATTATCTTCTGTGTGTGCCGTGTGTCCTTATTCTTCCATAGGTTAACCTATAGATGCGACATTTAAAAATGTCCCTTATTGAAGACTTCAGTACATTCTTTTTAAATACCTGAAATAAGTGTTTTAACGTAAACTAAATTTTATATAATTGCTGGTGTGTTTGCAGAGTTTATTGGCTTAAAGTTATAAAATACATTTTTATGAATATACTTTGAAAATCTTCTGTGTGCTACTTAATACACCTTATTGGATTTTGAAATTTTAGTTGAATGGAGATTTTTAAATTCAATGCATTTTCTCTTGACTTGGCAGATATTGAAATTCCAGTACATACTATACACATTCCGGCATTGCAATAAACTTCTTGTAAAATGTAAAATGAAGACATTTGTTAGATACCCTACTACTAACAAAAAAGTTCTACTAAGACGTTTCTGCACAAGATTGTAGAGTTTTTAAGGAACCACGGAAACCAGCCTTCCATAATAAATATTCTTCGGAAATTACGAATGTCTGCTTATTTTGTTAAGTACTCGTCTATTTTTATGTTTTACCACAGATATAGCTACATGATGTTAAAAATGTCTATAACAAGAACTTCTGTGTAAAATTACTTAATTTGAAGTGAAAACTCAGTGCTACACAATGATAGATATTAATATATGTACGCTTAGAAGGTACATACTGAACAGCAAGTATTCGCATCGATCACACTCTCCAGTCTCCGGCTCGCAATCGCAGTACAAATAAAAAACTTGCAGATATTAAAATCAAGTTTTAGGGTAAATGATTTCTGTAATTGGGGGACAATATCCTGCAAATCGTGTTATTCAAATTTGCTGTTCTTGGTAATGTCCGCATAGCATGCCGCAGGAAATTACTGCGAATGTTTTGCTTACTTGTCCTTTTCAGTTTTATTGTGACTGGTGTTTGTTGCTCTTCAAGTGTAGACTCAGACGTTTTCAATTGTTGTTTGTCTACAGTTTTAGTATTTATACAAACTAGGGCGTATATCCAGGACGGTTTGTTTGTTATAGATAGAGAAACAAATTCCTCGTGAAGGGTGAGCGGAGTTTATATTTATTGGGATGTAATTCCACAAAAAATCATCAGCGAAAGTAATTGAATCATCTAATCAGGAGCTTTAATTTAATTTAATTTAATCAATAAGCACAGCCCAAGAGCTCTGCCACTAAGCTATCCAATGACTGCGTTTCAAATTGAAAATATCGCATAAAGTGGTATTTACCTTCTGAAAGGTACTCACATACATTAAAAGTGAAATTAAACCAATTGTGAGTGCTGTATTTGGTTGTAAAAAATGTATTAAAGCTCTGTGAACGTTGTGGTCAATACACTTTATAGTTATTTTATTGTGCAGTTATAAAGTAATGCATTTTTGTAGTTGTTTCATGCGATGGTGCTTATACAATTCTTACATCTCTAGGAAATATTAGAAATTGGCACACTTAGCATTTGTGAAAAACAAGTGCACATCTACGAAATAAAAGAGCATTTGCTTCAAAATGCCGGTATCATTTGACTTTCAATCTAGTTTTAGTTCGCTTGCTTCATCTACAAGGAGACTTTATTAAAGTCGGGGAACTAATACATGAATATACGTACGAGTTTAACCAATACAAAATTGTAACAAGCTTCAAGTTTGTATTATATGTTACGAAGTGCATGTGTCGCTTACTTTCCCGTACAGTACATATTTGAACTCTTTTTCGTTGCAATTGTTCACCTACGGTTACGTTTTAAGTACTACTACGAACTGCCAATAGTCGTTAGTTCTTCAACAAGTTACTCACAAACCTCAATATTAATGCAACGTTAATTTCTCTTCAACAGGAATGCTTTGAATTTATATGCCTGGGTAATGGTGAGTATTGCCCTTTATTAATCTTGACGGTTAGTAAATAACGTAAACGGGACGTTAATGTAAAAAACAGGTAAACGTACAGGAATTATTTTATACGCCTATGTCTTATGATTCTTCTTGAATTCTAATATCACAAATTCGTTAAAGCCCCTCACCATACAAATATTTAACAACCGCTAAATGCGTATTTGTTTGCCCAATATATTTAGAATCACAATGGGAACATTTAACTTCGTAAATTCCAGATCTCTTTAAAGTTCTCAGTTTGTCTTTTGGATTTCCAAAAAAAATTCTAATATTGTTGTTTGAACCATACACAACTTTATGGCCCGATTCTTTAAAAATGTTTGCTAGGCCCTTTGTAGCCTGGTGAAACGGAATTTTGATGTACTTGAGTTCTTTACTTCTCAGACTGACGAGACTTGTGGAATTTCCAACGTGCAATTTTGTTTTTTGTTTCCTAATCAAATTGTCGATAATTTTAGAAGAGAAACCATTGTACACAGCGATGCTTTTTATGGTCTGAAGTTCAGTGGTATATCGATCTTTGTTTAAAGGAAAGGTTAACAGTCCATGCATTTTGTGTTGAAAACAATGATTTGAATCCGCTAAAATGAATCTGTTTACATTGGTTTCTTTTCTATAAACATGGAATTCCAACTTATTTTTATTTTTTATTACTAACGTATCTAGAAGTTTGGCAGTTTTCCTTCGTTTTCCATTTCATATGTGAAATTTAGGCTAGGAAATTTGGAATTTAACTGATTAAAAAAATTATCAATACTACATTTAGATAAATCAAAAACAGCAAAAATGTCGTCCATATACCTGAAACAAATCTTTGGGAAATACTCTGTGCTATTTTTAAATTCAGTTTCGAATTTTGACATCAAAAGGTTGGCAACGAAAGGGAAAAGGCTGTTTCCCATTGCTGTGCCTTCGTGCTGTCCATAGAATTTTCCATCTATTTGAAAGCAATTCTGGGACATGCAATGTGTAGTTAATCTAATTAACTCGTCAATTTTATTTGAATCCAAATTATTATCCGTAAGCAATTCCCGCAGATAAGTCATATTTTGTGGGACTGGTACTCTTAGAAACAAAGAACACACGTCAAATGAAACTAGAATCTCGCTTTTGCCAAATTCCAAATCTTTAATTTTATTTATAAACTCCAGTGATTTTTCCACCGAAAAATTATTTTGAAGTTTTGGCAAGTTTCTAAATTCATTTGTTAACTATTTACATAGGAGGTAAGTCGGGGAGTTAATACCAGAAACAATAGGTCTCGCCGTTTTGCCTGGATTATGTATCTTAGGTAAACAATACATTTTTGGCATTTCTGGATTAGAAGGAGTCAGCTTATATCTAAGAGCTGGACTGCATCACATCCTGTGTTTTAACAATCATGCTCCTTAAGGGAGAATTTCTTAATGTTTTGTAGGGTCCATTGTTAAGCAATGTACCTACTCTATAAAACTAGTCTTGTTTATCTAAAATATCAATCTTATTACCTTTATCAGTCTTTAGATAAAAACATCCCTTGTTACGCAATCCCTTAATAAGTTCATGGCCTTTTTTAATCGATCCAGTGTTTTCACCTTTTCTATGTTTCAGGTTTACCGAAATTTTAATTTTGCAAGCTCTTCTAATGAATTCTTTAGACTGTTCGTCGAAACGGGTCATAGTATAAAAGAGGATGACCTAAAAATTGTAAAAGCGTTAACTTCAACAAAGCAGCTAAATTCTTTTGAAAGCTTGACCATTTTTAAGAACCGAGATAATAAAATTTTGAACAAAGAATGTGGACCTACACCGTCCTCCATCTTGTATGACTTATTGAAGTTATTTGGCCCTCGGCCACGCCGTTCGGGTCAGACTGTATAAATAGCTGTAAAATGCGCGGGTATCGTCCACTTCCATTTGTAATTTGGTCACGAACATATTGTTGCCATTTTACGTTTTTCGTAGCTATTGATGATGACAGCTTGGCTGTCGAAATACGCATTTAGCAGTTGTTAAATATGTGTGTGGTGAGGGGTTTTAACGAATTTGTGATATTTTAAAACCACAGGCTATAGCAGTATTTTATTGAATTCTAATGTTATTTCTTACAAACACGGTCAGTCCGAATTAGTAATTTTTATTTTATTAACTATCCGGCTGCGATGATCGTTCGCGAAGTTGGAAACGGTTTTTTCATTAATGCAAGTAATTATCTCCATGTTTGTTTATTTATTTTGAGCAGGAAAGAAACCCTGTTAAATAATATACCGACAACGTTGACGGGTAAACGAAATTTGGGTTTCTCCCTTTGTTCCAGGGTCTTCTGGCTATAGTTGTCAAACAGCCATTAAAAACAGAAGAAAGGGCGGGTTTTAGAAGGGATAGTGCATGCCTAGTGCTGCTTCCAGATATTTATAATATCAATTTCCGACTACCACATGTCGATTATGCCACCTAGTAACTTGAGTGAGTGATTTAGCTGAAGATGGGGTAATCCACCAAGAAATGGCTTCTGTTATTAGGGGTTGGGTGGTGTCCTGATTTCGTTGGAAAACCAACTAACGTTAAGGAAACCAGAATAGAAGACAACGGATGAAACTTACAGAGATGACCTGGCAAACACAAAAGGTACACATATTAGGTTTTTCTCCTGAAATATAAGATCCCTCTACAGTACTGGGGCATTTCGGTCGTTGGCATTTGCTTTGTAAAATTATAGGGCTGATTAAACAGACATACGATGAACCAGAAAAGGTCCATTAATCTAGAAACATAATTACCCGACATACTACACTTCTTCTACTACAGAACGCACTCTCTATGTCAGTTTTGTTATTGGATACAAGATTTACAAACTGAGCTGCTTTCCAAGGAATGCTCATATCGAGTGCATGCTTTCAAGAGCAGACTATCCATCGAATAATGTGAACATCACCAGATGGAAATACTATCTAAGAACGCGATAGCTACACACCGTTCATCAGATATTTTGGACGTGAGAAGCTATATAAGTAGTACGAATTAAACTCAGGGCCAGAATATCTACTCTCAGACAACAGAAAGGTTGTAAATCTTTTAAGTATAAAGCTGAAGCCCTCATTACCAATCAACAAGTGCAAATAAATTTGTCAAGAATTATCTGTAAGAAGTTACCAAAACCAAACAATTAAGGAATATTGGTAGGGCCTGCAAGGAAGTGCTACGCAATGTGGGGAAGGACTTCGACAGAAAAGAGGTGAGTGGTTCGACGAAAGACATCTAGAAGCAACAAACAGAAAACGAAATATATTTAACAATACAATACAGACAGAGAACGCGAGCATCACAAAATGCCTTACTAGACGATTATAGTGTAAAAAAACTAGTTCCTCTTACAACAGAAGATAAATGAAATAAAAAAGTCATATAGAAGCAACATCATATGGTATTTCTACAAAAAAGTTAACTAAACAAGAGCAAATACAAACCTAGATCTTCTAATTACAAATATACTCATAGCAACATCATGAACAACAAGCAGCTATCTAACGTAAACGCAGGAAACAAAGATGAAGATGAAGATCTGCCCAAAATACAGGAAGTTAATTTAGTTATCTCCAAGCAAAAGAATACTAAAGCTGCAAGTTGTGACAGGCTAGTAACTGAGCTTTCCAAATATCGCGTCGAGTGCCTTTGCCAGTACATGCGCAATGAAATAGTGAAGATCTGGTTCCAGAATCTTATGCCAACAGTGTGGAGCCTAAGAATTGTATGTCCCTTACCTGACATAAAGAGAGCGATGTAACCAAGTATGAGAATTACAGAGAGATTACGCTACCAAACTCAACTTATAAAATTCTTTCTAACCTACTATTACATTAGCGTCGCCCCAAGAAATGTGATAGACGACAAATTCAGTCACAATTGCTATTCGACTTTCGGTACATGAATTGATAAGCACGAAGAAAGACTGGCTGCTTGCGTACTCGGGAAGAAACCGCAACAATGCAGTTCCACCAGGCTACAATAAAAGACAGCCAAGCTGATAGTCGCTCAGAAGAGCATACAAGCGAAATACTTAGTCCGTAAAAGACAATTGAGTACGGCGCTTCAGCTTCACCAGCCGTAAGCTCCAATAAAGGCTTGCAAATAAGCGGCCGACATATCGGGCAAGCAAGTCTTGTGAAGTCCTCCTGGCAAACCTAGAACATTATGAGGCAATCTAAAAAACGCAGCTGGAGATCTTGTAACGCTACATGGGTAAGCGTTCGCGTCACTGATAGATGCAGTTTAAGTTAAAACGCGGGGCTAGTAAGTATTTCCAAATTCATATATAACGAAGCTATCTGTATTTAACAATTTATAATTCTAAAGTTCTCTGCAACGTATGGAGTGCTATCCAGAACGTCACACCAATAAGTTGGACACCTCTCGATGATTTGGCATTTGTTGCTTATTCTTTCAAACTTTTCCAGACTTCCCAAACGCGAAGGCAGCTTTTCATTTGATGTTTAGTACTTAAACTTTGATATCTAATTAACTTTGAGAAGGTTTGAGTTGTATACATATACAAGGTGTAAAAATGCTTTACGCACCAGATGATTTTCAATAGTAACTTCTTTCTATGAAATTATTTGTTTCCCTAATTGTTCCAGAGCAAACTTGGAAACAACACGGTTTTTGTAAAGAATAAAGTTAGATCTATTTATGCCTTCATTTGTTATTTGGCATTTCGGAAAGAAATTAAGAACTTAAATTATCATTTTCACAAGAGTCAGCGATGCCTTGAAGTGATAAGTGTTAATTACGATTATTATTTATTTTGAGTATTTAGGTCTGCCAAAATTAGACCGACATTTTTGAATTACAGTACTTTTCTGTTTTGATAATTTCAAGGTACTACTAATTTTTCTGACATTGTAATCCTAATTTCTTTAACTTTTCGGTTTTCCAAAATTTAAAATGACAAATAAGATATAGATAGGTACAAAATTATGTTATCTACAAAAACTTACTTTATCTACTAGCAATAGGATATTGTACATTTTCGTCATAGAAACAAAATATGAAAAGCTACTCATAACTCCCAAGTAGGGTTTCCAAGTCCCGGGACCAAAAGTATTTTCGGGATCTACGAGCTAAATTTCAAGTCCCGGGACTAGTCCCGAAAATCCCAAAAATGGTCCCGAAGGTGAAATAGTGTTCAGGTGAAATTTCCGAATGCAATTTCCGAAGAAAAACAAGTGTTTTAAGTTAAATAAAGTATTTCTGTGCTGATAATCTGCGATGGGGCTCGTCTATAACTTCATTGCTTTCTTCTGATACTAAAAATGTCTGTCGCTCTTCATCTTTTGCTTTTGTTTGAACTGCAAAGTGCTTGTGTAATCCTTTCGTCAAGCTGCCTCTGATTATGATAATTTTATTGGAGCAAACTTTACATTTCGCCAATTGTTTATCTTCAATATATAAAATTGTTGCCATATTGATTCAAATCGTGATTTTTTTAATGTAAAATGAAAGTAGATTGCGAATCGAAATTCATTCTAATTGTAACGCTTTAGCAGACAAATAACGAACACTTTTAAAATCCAAAGATAGCTTCGTCGCACATAATTTTAAAAGTCTACAAATGTAGTTACCTTACTGTTTACGTACGCACACGACAACGCGTAAAATATATCGAAATCCAACAAAAGAAACAGGCAAATACAAAAATAGAAGAAGATATGCAAATGTGGCTGACACAACACACAGGTTTAATTCTAACCTACCGAAAACAATACCTCTCCTGCCTACGCAAAACGCAAATAATGCAGAATGTGCAAGAGGCATGAGTAATACGCCGAACGCCTGTGAATACCCGTCCTAATTCTCTGATATCGAGTATACGTACGCATGTTGACATGGTCCCCTGACTTCGGCTGGGCTGGCTGTGGTCCCGGGACTCGGTTTTTTTTGTAGAATCCCGTGAAGGTCCCGGGACTGGAAACCCTACTCCCAAGGAACTTGTCAAATTATTTCTCCCTCAAAATCATGGTAACAATGCAACTACAATTAACGTCTTAGCAACCATACAATGAGGCAATCCTTGATGTTACTTACATATTCTAATTTTAAATGTCATTATGACATTTTGAAATTTTATACTATTTTCACGAATATGCTAGTAGATAAAATATTGTATGCACCACGGGAGATATTCATGTTCTTTACCTTCGGTTGACTTACAGATGTCAACCTCAGGGAAAAACATATTCATATCTCCCTTAATGCATAAATATCTATTACAAGTTTGCTCTAAAATAATTACGGAAGCAAATATTTTCATATAAAGAAATTGTTATTGAAAACCCTATAGTGATTAAACCACTTGTATGCTCTATGTGTATGTTATTGAGACTATTCTTATTCTATTTTCACTCGAAAATAATTCGACTTCATGGATTTGTGAGAGGTAAGTAATTGAGACAAGGTGATTTTGCTAAATTAAACCTGCTCAGATAAATAAACAGCAAACAGATCAAGATCAGAAAATGGCTTAAAGGGAGGAGTTGCTCTCCGGAGCCACGATCGCCCCTGCTGAATATTAACGCCATTCTGTTGCCCAAGAAGACCGCAAAGGAGACTTAAGTTCTTCCACCGATTTAAATGACAATGTAAAATTAAGTATATGCTGGTAATGGCAAGACCACGCTGTAAAACACCCACCAATGAAGATGGATGATATAAAAATTGAAGTCGTAACCGTCCTTGATTAATAGCACCAATGTAGACGGGGAAGAAATAGTTGTATTGACGAGCAAATGCTATCGTGGACTTATTTTTTAACTGCCCTCACATTTACCCAGAGGTTTGCAATACAAGCTTTGGAACACTCTTACTAGGTCAGTTTTAGCCAAATGCCAGAATGGCGAAAACCGGCTGCCAGGCTGTGAAAGAAAAATCCTCAGGAATATCTATGGAGCAGCCAGTGAGAATTGTTTCTGGTGTAGGCTCGTAATTTTGAGGTCTGCTGGCTATACAACAACCATGATGCGGTCAAATATATAATGGTAAACAGACTCAGATGTACTAATAAGTTACCTACAACACCTTGATGACAGCAATCCCTCCAAGACAGTATTCATTAAGAGAGGGCCAGGCGTAGAGTCAAATGTTCCGAATTGCACCTTATATACAAACATTATACATACATACTCGTATACATTTTTTTGGTGACAGCACAATTTCGGCTGTATGCAAATACATAGTGCATTTTTTAATGCTATTTAGTTCAGGCTGCGAGATACAGTCGTGTTTTCCTAAAAATATAATTTTTTCAGTTACCAACTTAGAAAAAAAGTAAAGGGATGGAAGCCAAATTTTGCTTTCTGTATTGTAATACTTTAGATTAGATCTAAGCAATGTACTCTAGAATAACAAAAGTATGTAGAGCCGTCCTTGTGCAGTGCACACATTCTGAAATTTAATTTGCGTGTGTAGCGTTAAACGTAAATCTACAGCCTGTCCGCGGGATGAGGTGAGTTCTTTACTGATGATTTCAGGAAGAAGCAACTATTAACGTGCGGGTCTTGTTCGAGTGCGTACGTGCCCAACATCTGCTACGGGGCAGTCGGAAAAATGAATTTCGCTGTACTAAAAGGAAAGTAAATACAAGCGACTCCGATAGCCTCAGAGTAAGTAATTTTCTGCTCATCAGTTGTTGTGGTCTCAACAAGACAGCGTTTGCTGCAGCGCACTCCTGGTGCAGTATTTACAAAGAAAGATAAGAGTTTTTACGACACCCAAAAGGTGTATTGGCGACATGCGGGTATCTTGTGACGTCAGAGGTTCGTTTGATTATTTTTCACGCAACTACGCCAGCCACGATTGGCTTCAATGTAGTTGCGAACAAGCTCTTCAGGCATACGATGAGGTGTTCAATATGAATAGGGCTGGCTACAAGACATTTTCGACATTTATATCGTATACGTTCTAAATACTATTATTTTAATGCTATTCGATATCGTTTCATGTAGGATTATAATGTACGTGCGTGTAGCCAAGGTTATCCCACACGCAAGTTTTTCGAGGAGTTAATCCTAGTGTTTTCTTATTTTCTTTCTGTTAAATAACCGTTTTTATCGCCAGTGTAGCTCAGTGGTTAGAGCATTGGACTGCGGTGTGGAAGTCTGGAGTTGAAATCCCAGAATCGATGCCTGGCGGGCGGCCTACCCAGTCGCTTTAAATAATTGGTGAACTACGTTCGAAAGAACAAGGGGTAATAATGCGGTTGTCTAATGCCTGATGCTCACCACATCAGCATGTGCCATGAGGATATGGAAGCTCTGACCTTCCACCTTACAGGCCAAGCTCCTTCATGGGGTGTTAGTGCCTCACCTTTATTAAATAACCGTTTTTATATGTATAGTGAACATCGACTTATTAGCCTAATGAGCCAAGTGCTAAAAATATTCCTCCGAGTCATTCACTCCAGAATTCACAATTAAATAGAAAAAAATATGGCTGATACACAGTTTGGCTTCCGCAACAATCTTGGAACTAGAGAAGCACTATTTAGCATTCAAGTTCTAGTGCAAAGGTGTAGAGACATTAATCATCCAGTGTACATGTGCTTTGTAGACTTTGAAAAAGCATTTGATCGAGTCAGACACACCAAAATGATCGAAATTCTCCAGAAAACGGGCATTGATGATAAAGATCTTCGGATAATTCGAAATCTATACTGGAACCAACGATCCAACATAAGAATAGGCCAAAACCTCTCTAAAGAAATAGACATACGTCGCGGGGTAAGACAGGAGTGTATTTTATCACCCCTGCTGTTCAATATATATTCGGAACATATCTTCAGAGAAACATTAGACGCAGCAGATGTTGGTGTCAACGTCAACGGTATAAAAATTAATAATTTAAGATACGCAGACGATACCATCCTAATAACTAGCAGCCTGCCAGAACTGCAACTTCTTGTTGATAGCCTGACAAGAAATTGTGACACCTACGGCCTAAAGCTTAATACCAAGAAGACCAAGATTATGATCGTTAGCAAATCACCAGAGAATGCTCCAAGACTCACAGCGTATAGCGTACCACTCGAGAAAACATCTAAAATAACGTACCTGGGATGCCAAGTCAACGATAACTGGAACATGACCAATGAAATAAAAGTCCGCATAGAAAAATCACGAACTTCGTTTTTGAAAATGAAAAAAATACTCTGTGGCAGAAATATCAACCTTAAGTTGAAGATAAGACTTGTGAAATGTTATATATTCTCGATACTATTATATGAAGTAGAAAGCTGGACGTTAACAAACACGCTATTATAAAAACTAGAAGCTTTTAAAATGTGGGTATACCGGAAAATACTTCGGGTGAGTTGAGTTGATAGAGTCAGCAACGAAGAAATACTGCATCGAATGGAGAAAGAAGTAGAAATAATTAAAACCATAAAAATAAGAAAACTTCAGTACTTCGGGCATGTAATGCGAAATCCCACACAATACAATATCTTACATCTCGTAATGAAAGGCAAAATAATCGGAAAAAGAGGCCCAGGCCGAAGACGAACATCTTGGCTTCGAAACCTGCGAGACTGGTACAGCAGATCTACAACAACATTATTTCGGGCCGCTGTTGATAAAATTATCATAGCCAATATGATTGCCAACGTTCGGTAACGGACAAGGCACAAGAAGAAGAAGATATGTGTTTTGGAATCAACAAGTTGTGTATACAAATAAGCTTTTCTTGTGTGAGGTTTGAAGTCAGTTTCAGCCCGAAGATACTACAGGGGAAACCAACTTCTTATATATTGGCAAATTGTAAGCTTTTATAACTACGAACTGGGATAATTTAAGGTTTCATGTGTACTGGACTAACTAATAAGACAATCAGAGAAAATACTAATTTAAATATGAACGCGTACGAGACGTTTTATTTAAATTTAAAGTTGCAACGTAGAGGGCTACACTCTACGTGTAGTTAGTTACACACCGCGTACTTGTAAACTGTACTATATTTGCATTACTTATAAGAACCAATATCACGTTTCAATAGTCTAAGTACGTAAGCTTGTCGAACAGCTGGCTTACCCGGATTTCTTGTTGTTGTCGATTTCTGTAATTTCTGTAGATGTGGAGTTTTTTGTTGGTACGAACCTTATTATCTGTTTTGAAATTAATAAGTATATTTTTAAGTAGTACATTGAAAACCAGCAATTTACTATTTTAGCTATAGGTTACAAATTCACCATGCTGGCTTCCCCGACACTCATGGTAACTCAATTAAATACTAATTTATAAAAGATGAAATATTTTGAAACCCGCATTTTCGAGTCTGTAATGAATCAAAATCGAACACATATCTATCGGCAATTCTTCCTTATTTTGAGTTAAAGAGTCTACCCTTAATCTTTTAGGTAGTAACTTTTGCAATCCACTTGTGAATGTATCGGCGGGTGGAGTCCACGCGAACTTATAGTAACAATTCGAAGTGACTGTTAGTAGCTCCATTATTATTTTTCCCGCGTCATCCAACTACACTGCTATTCCTGGTTCTACCCTTAAAGTAATATTAATTATGTGCTGTCGCTTATATAAGTTCTTGGTTTTGTCTGTAGAATTTTGCTTTCAAGCATGCTTCACTATCTCCTGTAGAAACATATACTCCAATTATTTTTACTTCATGACCATTAAAAATAGTCATACTATAATTATTTCAGTATTCATCTGTTTCCAAATCAACTGCAAACAGTTACATGTATACTATCTACTTTGTTAAGCTGAAGATAAAACTTCTTCTAGCAGACGCAAAGATAAAACTGTAGATTGTTCTGTTATAGAGCATTTAGATCCAGCAACATCTTCATACAACGTACCACTTCCAAATACAACTTAAACGTGCTATGTAATGGCCCCATATGATTCTTATATACCTTAAGGCTACTTACCACTTAAACCTAGTTTAATCCAAGAGACTTGTTAAGTCATTTTGCTGTTGTAGAGGCTTAATTGCATTTCACGCCTTTAGGGCAATTTGTTGCTATGTTAAAACCATTTTCAATCTTTGCGCACAAGTACAATCTCATCTTCCGCACATTTGATTCAGGTCATTTTGGTATTTTAAATAGCCACCTAGGCTTTAGGGCAGCGTGCCCGTATGCTAAACCCTTTTAGTTACTTATTTGGCTCCATCGCCTAATTCCAGAATCATGATTTTGCACATATTTGGCCCCAAACGCAATATTTCTCGTCGGTTGGAGCGCCCCTCTGATGGCGCTTTGGCAGCCGAGCGTTATCGCTCGCAAGAATTCTGAATCTTCTAGAAAACACGCCGTTGCGGCGTGCTACCATTGTCGCCGGCATTAATTTGTTTCATCTTATCGCCTCACGATTGGCTGTCGAGAGTCACGTGGCAACGCCGTTTGGCTCACGCCACTTCAAGCGTCCTAACGCTTTTTGCGGGCATTCAGCCGAGAGCCGTCGATCGAATAAGAGGTCGGATAGTGTGTGCGTTCGTGCGGCGCTCCCGCCCTTGGCGGGGGCGTCAGTCTTTTTCCCGTCGAGTGCTGCTTCAGCAAGTATGTGACAAACGGTTTCGCCTTAAGTGGCAGTTGATCGCAGCCCGTTGCAGAGAGCGTTCGTGTGGTGGTTGTGCGTGAACTCCGATTTGTTTTCGGCGTAGCGTGGGTGCTTCTTGAGCCCAGTTCCTGCTCCCGTAAGTAAGGGATCGTGCCTCTTCATCTCGACCTTCGAGGATCTGTCCCGCAGAACGAAAGTGGCCCATTTTTTTTCGTCGTCCAGTTGTACGCGTCCTGACGCGTCTCACGTCGCCATTATGGCGGATGTCCACTCATCCCTATAGCCGTCGAACATCGAATGTACCTGCCACCTAAGACTGCAGCCTGTCGCAACTCAACTGTACCAGGCTCCCCAACCGCCTACATATTAAGGTATGTGTCTTTGAACTGATTACCGCTGTGAACGCGAGTGTACCTGTCCCGCGGAGAGCATTAAGCCCCGCGTACGAGCTGTATTGGGACGCCGCGAGCGAGCCCGTCACATCTCTTGTGCCTACAGGCACTGTCGTCATATTTGTACATTCATTCCAAATTACAGACTGTCTATGTTACAAGTGCTACTTTGTTCATTACTGTTCAACATCTGTCGCTAGGTTTAGAGCGCGCGCCAGCTGGTGTTTTCTTAGATATAATCTATTTATAGATATAGGGCGACGCACTCCGCTGCCCCATTGTAACCCGTGAGTCAATACATGATTTGTTAGTTAAGGGAACTATTGTTTTGTTTCGACTTGTGCATGTTCTGTTTCAGATAAGCGCCCCCTTCAGTGTACTGATTATTGTGCGACGGGACGAGGGAGCTTTGAGCGTACAGGTGGGTGAGACAGCTGCGTAGTCGCGGTCGGATTGGCACCTAATTACAATCCTTGCATAAGGCAATCTCGAAATTGTTATTTGACCTTGCAACTCTTGAGTAATCCTATCGTCGGAGTATTTTGCGTCCAGGCCCGGTTAGTCGGGTTAAGACAGGCTTGGTGGCGCCCTCATGATTTTGACATACCCTATATATATATATGCCGCAACACGCTTGCCCAGAACGTATCGTGTGACTCACGCCCGACTCCCTGAGCGTTCCAGCCGTGGCCTTTAGCCTATTTTTAGCCGATCTCAGGGTAAGTGTGCCAGTTTTTCTCGACTGATTCCGTGGTGCGATGCTCACCTTGGGTGGGTGTCGTAAAGTTCTTTTAATACCGTAACAGACTTTAGCTGAAGAAACGTTCGAAGTAATCAAAAGTAATGTCCACGAAGCTGATGAAGAATCTAGGTATAGATGCAAAAGAGAAGCATCTTCCTGGAAATAATTTTTCAAAAGGACGAACAGTTGGTAACTTGTTGGTGCAGAAGGCTGCCAATATAACAAAAAACGAAGTACGGCAACACGCTTGTGCTGAAGTTGTTGGAGGTAAATTACAGTTTACGATATATAAAGCTTATTAGGTGCTCACTAGCTCATCGGGGGGAGCGGGGTTGGAAGGTCTTAACTTGAACTACGTGCATGCTTCCGCTGGTTTACGTCAAAACAATAGTACGTTTATGGAAGAAACGGGATTACGCAGATAAATGCTTTCATTATTGTTTATGGCGGAACCTAGTGTCAAAGCTTAACTGCAAAATACGCAAAACTGCACTTTTACAAATGAAGTTGATGGAGAAAATTTCCAAGTCTTCTATTAATATAACATTCACAGTATGACATCTGAATGGGCCAGACTTGCAGCTACGACCGTAAAATTATCTTCAGGCAATTCCTAAAGAATTTACTTTAGATGTCTGCGAAGATGAACGGTAATTTATACAGGTAAAGGTTCTTGTTCTAGGTATATAATAGTTATTTGTGTATTAAGGGCATAATCAATAAATTATATCACAAGGGGATGTTTAAAGCGCGACGCGAAGCGGAGAGCTTTAAATTTTTCGTAATCAATAATCGTGATTAGGCACGTGGTACATACAAAGTTTTATTTTATTTTGGTTTTCAAAATGGGCAAAATTCAAGGATTCAGTATTTTGGCTACAAACTACTGCGTCACCATTGTGCAAGGGCTGCAATTTTTGGTGTGCTATGGTTGCCATGCAGATTGTTGGTGTTGCTATAATACATGGTTGGTGCTTTTTATACTGTTTAGCCACTTTGTAAGCTCTAGGACCATAAAATCTATTTTACGCCCACTACCGAGGGCCAATAAACACGAGTATGGTTCTAAAATTAAATAAAGAATTAATTTAACGGTAAATTAGACATGTCAAATACTAGTAAAATATAGGATGTCAAATTTAGAGTGACCCCATTTTAACAGGTAATAAAAATAACATGGAATACTTTATAAAGTTTTTTTTTTTTTGGAAATTATATAATGGTAATTCAAGTTTTATTCTTATTTATTTTTAACTTTAAAACTTAAAAATTACATCGACCGCATGACCTCCATTGCGATCGATGCATATCTGCGTGCGATGCAATAATGAGCCCATTACACGTTGACACATTTCAGCTGGAATCTCAGCAATAACTTGCCGTATGTTATTTTTTAAGTCTTCCAGAGTTTCAGGTCAGATCTTCAACTGATCGCCTATGGCGATAGTTCATGACCCATCTTCTAATTGTCTTACGAGATGGAGTCACTGCAACATTAAATTTTTGCCAGAACTATCGCTGTGTTTGAATAATTGAAGCAGATCTTAAAACATATTCTACACAGAATATTCTTTGAGCAATCGGCCAGAGCTCTATATCTAACAAAACTGGAGATATGTCAGAACATTTGACAGTTACAATCATTGCCACTTGATTTCCAACATTGTAGTACTTAACGATTCAAATGGGATCACTCCAAATTCGACACCCTTTATAACTAAATTAGTTACATGAAATTCCGAAACCAAGGAAAGTGGCACAAAATCTTGGTCGAACTCTCCGCTAGAGTTGAGCGACGAAAGGCGGACTTCGCAAATTAAACTCGTAGCACAAAACGAAAGCCAAATAGAAAGCTCTACGAGATTGAAAGACGTCTTTACTGTGCTTTATGTGGGTACAATTTCATTTGAAGAATGGACAGCGGTAGCTCACAGATTTTTATGAGCACTCCGCACACATCTACCCACCATAAACGGAAAGACTGGGATACGAGGCATTAATGAACAATAACAGTTCCTTTAAATCCGCTCAGAGATTGATACGACATTGTTAAGGTACTTCAACGATATGGGATTCGGAATTTCAAACTTGGGGTACCTGGGTAGAACTGCCAATTGTCGTAAATTTTCCAAATCGGTACATTATAGCTTTTATAGTCTTTGTTAATTTAGAAATTAATTGTCTTTCCTCGCACTGGCTCTAGCGTTATCAATGTCACCAAAACAAAATACGTATCAATCTTCTTCTCGTGCGCACCAAATACAATGAAGCGTTCAATTTCTAAACAATCCCAAGGATGCTGCAGATCTGTTAAATTAGAAAACGAGTTTTTCTCGGAATTCCATACCATCAAAGGCCTCTATAAGAGATGCTCACGTGCACCAACACTTTTTAAAGTTCACCTGGATGCCCTAATATAATAGCATAAATGCAGAAGAATAGGATTTTTAATAGATACCTAACGATTTCCTTTACACTCTGCTGTTCGCAGAACGCGATGGTTGTGGCTGCTGGTGATGAACACACTGAGAAAATTCGAAAGAAGATTAGCGAAATGGAGAACCATGGAACAATCTTTTCTTAAAAGGCGGAAACGTTAAGAACCATACAAACTTTTAATATCTGCGAGCCATTCTACAAATTTTGCTAAAATTAAGGACATCAAAAATAAAGTAGGGTAAGAAAAGCAATCAATTTAACGACAAAACTCAGTTTCAAGAAGGACTAAAACTATCATCTATACAACTATTGTAGAGAGACGCCTAAGGATCGAAAATGTGGCAGATCAATAAAGCAAGACTTGCACTTAAAATGGAAGGAGCTTTGGCGTGTCATAATTAGAGCACATAAGAAATCCATTTCCATTCGCAAATACGTCGATAGGTAATTTTAGAAAACCAATGCTTAGATTTACTACCAAATTTATATGTAAATATCTGAGATCCACCTGTTACAGCCTGTATTCGAATCGAAGGTCTGATTTCACGTTGTAATTGTGTTACCAAACACATTTATCTGGGAGAAAACTAGTCATAAAGTCCGTAGTACAGCTATTTCTAATGTTACCTACGAATGTTACCTCCGATGTGAGCGATGTAAACATGCACTTGTATAGTAGGCCGGCGTGCTTACGGAAATTGCTGCCGCGAACAGTGGCAACCCTTTTTACGCAAAACATAAAATAGAAATTTATGTCGGTTACGTACGGCATTACCAGAATTAACAGCTAAGATCCGACCAGGTGGGACCGTTATTAAAACCGAAGCCGCGTTTTTAGAAGACTTTCGGGATAAAATGTTTTAATCGCGGCCTCGTCTTTTTGCCCGCTTTTTGTATTGAAATGTTGCTAGAAACTCGGACTGCCAACCGTAAACTCGCAGGGACAATCGCAATAAGTGAAACAGCCCTCTGAGGGTCCGGTCCTACAGCTTCGTCCACTGCAAAAACACAATGGTCTACGGAACAAAGGATTTAATTGCATTCGCGTGTTAGTAGGGAGTTTTTGCATAACGTTCCGCTAAAATGACGGCACGTTAAAGCCCATGTTACCTAGCGACGTCCACAATACAGCCAATCAAAATTAAATCTTTCGATTTTAACGTAACGTTATTTTAACGTGACGTTGTGCAAAAACTCCCTAGTATCACTGTAAAAACCCCGGGATTAAACGAGTTTTGTAGATAATCTTAAGGGCTGTTTAGCTGTTTAACAATTATACAATAACGTAGGGTAATTGCTTTACTAAACACTGAGGGCCGATTTCAGGGCAGATTTCGTTGGCACGACCGGTGGGCTACATGCACAATCGACTTTTGTTTAGTTTTCATTACATTAACTCCCGAAGACTGTAAATCCGGCTGAAGATCCTATTTAGACCAGGGGAAATGGTAGAAGCCTCATTTTTAGGGAGTTTAAAACTGATTTTAGAAACTATTAGAGTAATTGATTTCTGTAATAAATTATGAAAGATTAAGCAAACTTATATGAATAATCCATATACATTATACTACAACCTTTCAATATCTACAAATGTAATATTTTAAAATTCAATACAAAAAAAACGTAACGTAATTATTTCCACTTAAAGTCCCTAAAAAGTACAATAAGTCTTAACTGGGGGAAATCACCAACTAAACCTCACACTGGTACAAAACAGTGTTAAGTAGGTATTAACGCGCATATAACTATAAGTATTTGAGCCATTATTTCTTAGTTTTAGTAAACAATTTTAATGTTTAATTTTACTAAATGGAAAACAACATATGGAAAGACTATTTGCAAAGTACTACATTTGCAATAATTGATGTGAATCACTATTTTTAAGGGGTTGCAGAATAAAAAACGTATTATAAAAGTTTCCCATGGCAACTATAGAAAGAAGATACAATGTAATTAGGCATGTTTACGACGCTATTTCCACACTTTCATGTAGTAATGCTAAACTTTGCCTTACATATCTTGTACATGAACTTTGTCAGCTTTCTGAACTTCCGCTGACGAGCTTCCTTGATATTTCGAAATTAGCGCAGCTACAAGTTTTAATAACTCAAAAGTCATAATTAACTCTAAATTTCCAGCGATTTGCAATTTACAAATACACGATGTAGTACAAACTTCGCAACATGATGCAAATTATCGCCCTAGAAACGTTAAGGGCCGTTTTAGTCTAGCAGTCGAAATGATTGCATTTTATTTCGGATTTAACTGGACGCCAATGCAAGGCAACGCTGCTCCAAGTTAGTTCTCAGCAGCTCTAAAGCAATCATTTTTATATCAGTTATGACACTGAAACACTTAAAGTAGACAAAAGGCTTTTCCGCGACGTGGAAAGCCCAAAAAGCTCGGTAAAGCTCACCAGACAAGCTCATCTTTGTCAGAATCTCGCGTGCTACGTATGTTCTGTTAAAGTGCTACCAAGACACACCCAGCTTACTCTGCAGAATTGCTTCTCTATCTTTGCTTTTATTTAGCAGACATCCTGCCCCATATTTTTATTCCTTTTACCTCCGTATTTATGCGCGGGGCAGAAACCTTTCAGTTTGCTTACAAAGCTTCCGCTTTTTGACAAAACTAACGCTCTTTAATTGAAAGGTTTCAGCGGGAAATGATCATTGTTTAGTGGATTCTTTACGCGGAGCGCGCTCCTTTAGCAGCGGTTAAATGGGCGTGGCCGCCTTGATCTTCGCGATTTTATTATTTTATGCACGGCATCGGCTAATTAGCGGACCTACAAAAGCTCGGTTTGATCCTTCTGTGATCTGTTCAGTTTTAATCGTCTTACAGGCTTCGAACTGGCAGTTCTTTTAATTAACTTCCAGTAGTGTGCTCCATTCATTTTTGGTTAAATTTTGAATTCTCAATAAGGCTGATACTAAAAAGTGGACTGAATCATTTAAAAGAAGAGATTTCTAAACATTCAGATCCTTAAACTTTCGATAAAAATTGTTGTATACTCTAGTTCGTCTAAGAATAGTTGGCAAACCACCAAATTACTTGTAATAATGTTACTCTTCGCCACCTTGGGTAATACATAATACAAAAGTTAGAAATATTTGCACTTGATATCTTAAATCACCTAACACCACTCGAAATAGCAAAAATATTTTGCCATCGCAAATCATTATGAAAAATTCTAATTTGTTGCGATATTTTAAGTTTTTAAACTTACTGCTTGATTTTTGCTCCTTGATCGATGTAAAGGCTGGTACTTTAGTTCTGGTGGCGGCCACGACTTGCAAATGCGAAACACCGTTCCTGACAGACTTTCCGGTTCGCGCGGTGGACGCATTATGCTTATTGCTTATCGGTTTTCAGGAATTTAGAAGATAGTTTTACAGAAAAACAGTGGCCAACAAGGGAGATGGACGTACAAACACGGCGCTCTTGCCTTTACATACTATACGTGTGCGAAGTGCAGTGGAGTTATTTTGTGCTATATCGTCATTTGTAATTACTCTTAACTGAGGCGATAATAAGAACTTCGGTCTGCTAAATTACACTGTCGATTCCGCTAGACGCCAAAGAATGACTGTAGTCAGATTCTTACACATTCTCGGTCCTGTTTTCGAGCCCCAGGTTCAAGTTCCTGGCGTGCCGTCGAACATCTTCAAGGGTCTTTTGAGCCTCAGGCCAGAAATCTCAAGTTTCTTCCGCGCCAACAAATATTTTAAAGGTTTTGCTGACCCCTCAGTCTGAATATTCGAACTGTTGTCGCTTCAAAAACATCTTCAAGGAGCCCCAGTTCTGGAGAATCCTTCCCACCCCATCACATAGGGTGCACTAAAGCCATTCACTACTTCAATCTGCTGGTTTGCTGTTGCTTCCAGTCGGTATTGTTAACACCTTGAAACATATATTTATTTTGTGAGTGGCCTCCACAGAGCTTCCTACCTGTTTATACCACTCCTTATAGCTATAGCTTAACCCACATACATGGATAATTAATATTGTGTGATATTTAAGTATTGGCTTTACGGATACCAGCTCCAGTTTTTTCCTGAATATAACTTGTAACCGCGACATCATTCCCATTTTTACCAAATAGAGATTAATTTTATAGCTAAGAGTGCCAATTGCGGCTAGATATTTTGCCTAACAGTCCTGTGTGATTCGAATATACGTTATTGTTTGTAGCTTTGGTTTATCTGTACTCTGTGCTGTTACATGCAGGCGACTCTATGAGTGAGTTAAACGTTAACAAGTGGAAGGCCAAAGCAATTCTGCAGCGTTGTCAACTTCAACAACTTCCTTTTTGCCAAGAGTATTAAGCTCTGGAATAGGGAATGTCAATTTTCTCCGTCGGCGAAAATCCAATTAAGTTACGCTCATATACTTGTTGTAATTATTATCTATTTCACACTTGTTTAAATAGAAACACCCGCGTTTTCAGAGTAGACCTGCGCCCGTGTCACTCTGTAGCCAGCTGGAGATACTTTTGGTTTCATTAGTCGTGAATCAATTTTCGATTGTAACAAATTATGCCTGGTTGATTGACGGTAGATGCGCGGTTATGGTACCATCAGTATTTATTTGCGGTTTGGTGCCTTTGTTAACAGGGTGCGGTTAAGCAGCTCAAAGACAGCAAATTTAAATATAGGTACATGTCTACTGTTATCCTTACTATAATTTTAGAAGTTATTACACATTTCTCAACAAAATTAAGGTAAGGTATAATTAAATTACATAAAAGAGTATTAGTTTAGAGTGACATAAGCTCTCTGTGCGTTTCAATTAAAATTTTTCCACGGCTTTCGCATTGACATTTAGTAATTTTACTTAACAGTGTCCAAATATATATCACATCACACAAGCAGAAAAAATCTCGAAGCTCTGAGCTGCTACAAAGCAAATGCTTACCACATTCCAAATTCTAAGTTAGAGGGTATCATTGCAAAAGTAGATACAAATAAAGTGAACAGCACACATTCAAGATGTGAAAGTGATAGCAGTGAAAATTTTACGATCTCGTCAAGCGACGCTATACTTCAGGTGTCTTCCTCAGATGAATATCTTATATGTTTGATGGTTTAACATAGAAAGTGCTCTATAGCTACTTTATAAATATGCGTCTAAATTAGATAAAAATTTACGTACTACAGAAGAACTAAAATAATTGTGTGCACTGAATGCCGCCGTTGGAGGATGGATTATATAGCCCAATTAAGACCAGATATAGGGCTTCGTTGAACAATTGTATACTGTTAAGCCCTGAGAAACCGATAATGCAGCTATATGTCCTATTAACACGCTGATTTTTACCGATGACGATTTTATGGAGTTGTATGTTACAGTTCGTCCAGCTGACATCATTATTGTTACTACTTCTTCAGACAT
>CALNHX010002469.1:0-177793 GCA_940337035.1 Agriotes lineatus
AAAGAAGGTAGTTCACAAAGTAAAACCCATTCTGAAGAAAGAAATAATTTGTTCCGAACAAGTAAAAGAAGTAGTAAAAGAATAGTAAAAGAAGTGTAAACAAAATTAAAACTATTTTTATCTACGACCACTACTAAAAGTAGGCCTTTTAGCACTAGCTTGTTTCACTAAAAGTGACGTTTTATAATTTAGCGTGTTTAAAGAAATCAGCTGTTTACTTTTAGCGCATGTGTGGTATAAAGTGAAGTGAAGTTGTAAAGTTATTCTAGTTACTTCTTGCGTTAGAGATAAAGTGTTTTTGAAATAATTAAAGCGTTATGTAATGAATACAGTCAGATGTGTAGTATTAATAATTACCTTCTATAACTGACTTTGACAGTATTGGTTTCACAAACATTCACCTGCTCGCCAAGGCCCTCTCTTTATTATGACATAAATTCTAACTGTCATAGATGCAAACCTTGGTTAAATCGATATTTATGGATTTATAACGGTAAAATTAAGGTCGTAGATAAAATACTGTATGCAACGCGTGCTAAAAGTCGTTTATGCACGAAACATGTTATGAAACTCAGCCTTCGGCTTCGTTTCATAATTTTCATGTCAAAAATAAGAAGAAAACGAAATTAAATTTAAAATAAAAAATAAAAATATTTTTAAAAATTAAAATTAAAAATACACCTAAGAGGTACAAATTATCCAAAAATAAATTGAGTCTTGCTGAAAAGTTTTTATTTCTTAGGCTACCTAATATACAGATGGGGTCAAAATTATAAATAACAGAAATGAATCATCACTTATAATAATGCAGAAAACTAAAAGCCGTGTTTAAACAACTAAAAGTACCACAGTTGCATTCGACCATTTCTATTTTCGGGTTTTTGTAAACAAACTTCCCTTAACTTGTAATAGCGATATTATCACAGAAAACAATCATTTATTATGCCTATTTCTTGTGTTTTTTAAAACTAAGCAGGCAGCTTCAAACGGAGGTCAATTTTCTTTAATAGCCATATCTCGTCATTGAATGCTGCCAAACACTCAAACAAAGACCAGTGCGTTTAACATAGTGTAAAAGCGACTCCAATGCTTACGCTACATAACCTAACCTATAAATGTGTTCTTCGATGCAACTGTGAGCTAAGTGTTGTTTAATAGAAAAGATGATGTGCTTCGCCACCGATTGCAAACATTATAATGAAAAACATACGTGCAAGTTTTTTACGTTCCCAAAAGAACCTAATCAGCGGCGACGGTGGATAAAATTAATTAGGTAAGAATCAGGTTATGTTACGGTTTATTGTTTAATAAGGTATTAGCAAAGAGCATATATGCTCTTTAGTATTAGGGCATTTTAAGAAAACTAATATCTATTTTATATTTTTAGGAGAGCAAATGCCGTCCAAAAGAATGACACAAGCAGCAGTGTCGTAACCGAAGCTGAAAACATGTTATTGAAGCAGCCGTGAACACAAGAATGGTATTAGATTGCACTGAAATCTGGCAAGTGTGTGGCGCACTAACCAATTTCCACTAATAAAGGAATAGAAAAGATGATGTGCTTCGCCCCCGATTGCAAACATTATAATGAAAAACATGCGTGCACGTTTTTTACGTTCCCAAAAGAACCTAATCAGCGGCGACGGTGGATAAAATTAATTAGGTAAGAACACCTACTTTGACCAATTAGAGGAAACATTAGCAAACGTCCCTCCACAAAACCTGGTGAACTATGACGAATCATATTTAACAGATGATCCAGGAAAAAAACGTGTCATAGTAAGACGTGGCTGCAAGCACCCATCAAGAATTATGGACGCGTCAAAAGCATCAACTTCCATAATATTTGCTGGGGCTGCGGACGGGACATTGCTGCCTGTGTATGTTGTATATAAAGCTAGAAATCTATACCCCGCAGTGGCGTAACTATGGGGGGTGATATGGGTGTCGGAACACCCCCCAGAGGCTTTAGGAATAACTAAAATTCATCTTAAACAAAAAATCTAAAACTAGATTTTAGTAATGTATAATTGAATATCAATTATTACATTCGGAATTCGGACTCGATAATTTTTAAAATCCGATCTCAACGAACCTCCTTTGGACGTGATTGCTGAATTCAAATTATACCGGAAATGCCAAAATGTACAAAATTGTATGGCAATTGTAATGATTTTATTAACAGTATAGTTGCTTTCATTTCTATAGGACTTGCAAAATGACATTTAACATTTTCATAGGTTAGAGCAAAGATAATATATATTATCTTTGGTTAGAGTTAGTGCAAGGACAGGCATTATCTTGCAATTTTGTTTTACAAGTAAGCTAAGTTGTTATTTATTTAGCAAATAATTATTTCTGATTTCTTTTAGTTAATAAGCAAATAATAAGCAAAAAATAAATTTTTAAATGTAACTAGGTGGTCTATACTGCTAAGAAGTTAAATCAAGGCCTACCACAAGTCCTGTAGAAATGAAATCAACTATGCTTTATGATGCGCTCATTTTTTTTAAAATTCGTCTTGTAAGGTCGATCACAGTGATCAAGAAGTATCATTTTCAATATTTTTACGCCTTTCCAATTGCTTGACTTGAAGTAAAGTCGATTTTCCTAATCATCCACAATTTCGAACTGAATTAAAACAAATTCCATATGAGGTTCTAGCATATAAACAAATTTATTTTTGAAAATGTCAAGTTTAGGCAACAAAATACGCGTATAGGCAAAATACTATGTCTCAAAAGATGTTATTCTTTATAAAACAAATTTTGGCATAGTCTGGTTAAGCTTGGCCTACAAAACTGATAAAAAGGCACTCCCTAGAATCCGCCCCCTATTGATCCTCCCAGAACACCCCCCAGAGCAAAATCTTAGTTACGCCACTGATACCCCGAATGTGTATTAGGTGGACCCAGTGGTGCTTTATATAACAGATCTGAATCAGGATGGTTTGACGGAGACATTTTTGAAGATTGGTTTGCAAAAGTTGCTATTCTGTATTTCAGAAGGCTTGAAGGAAAAAAAAATAAGTTACGAAATAATAACCTTGTGTAAGCAGCATGATATCAATTTTGCTTTCTTGCCCCCAAACAGCACCCACGTTTGCCAGCCGTTAGACGTATCGTTTTTCCGTCCATTAAAAATTGTCTGCCGTGAGATGCTGACAGAATGGAAGCTTCGAAATAGAGGAGTCCTTCCAAAGACACAATTTCCTGCTGTTCTGAAAAAAACGCTGGATCAAATGCAGCCCAATAATTCGAAAAACCTAATAGCAGGTTTTCGAAGTGCTGGTCTGTGTCCAATAAACAGATATGCGGTCTTAATCAAAATTATAAGGAGCATTCGTGATAATGAACTGCAAGGAAATGTATTACAACAATCTTTTGAGGAAATTATGTGTGCACGCCAGGTTCCCAAAGAAACCACAAAAATTAGAAGAAAAATAAATGTTCCCGAGGGTCAAGCCATAACAATGGAAGCCTTTGGCAACCCTTCTGAAATACAAAATGCTATACCAGATACAGAAATTCTTTCAGAAAATGAGAGTCCTGAAATACTTGAAGAGGAGAACCAAGAGGCCGAAGATGCTAGGCTGTCTGTAACACCAAGTTCGTTAAAGGACAATATGTTTATAATTGCAGAATTTATTTATAATTCTGGAACGAAAAAGAATCAAAAAAATTGTTTGTTGCCCAGATAGTGCAGTGCAAAAAACAGTCTTATAAAATAAATTGCCTAAGAAATTATCAGAGAAGCAACAACACTTTCATCTTTCCTACAGTAAAAGACGAAGCTTTTATTAAACTAGATCAAATAAAGTGGATCCTCAAAGACCCTGTTATCTCCCGAGGCCGCCACACTTTTTGTTCAGAGTTATTTTATTAATTATAAGGCCATATTTTTATTATAGTTTTTTTATGCAATATTGTATTTGTGTTCCTATTATTTTAAATAGATTATTACTAAGATATTATGCATAGTTTTACTTTTTTCTATTGTTTAAAATATATTATTAAACATATTTTTAATTTTGTTTAAAACAATCTTGTAGATTTTCAAGAGTTCTTTTACATTTTCATAAATAAAGAACGAATGTAAATAAACACTGTTTATCCGCAAACGTCACAAAAGTGACAACTTATTTGTCTTTATTGACAAGGTAAAAGTGTCACTTTATCTGCCTAAGCAGACAAAATAGCGACTTTTGCGTACTTTATCTGCCTAAGCACACAAAATGATTGCTCTCTTTCTTTCTTTCTATGTTTGTTCGCCATCTCCTCCGAAGATAATGGACCGATTAAATTGTATGATGGCTTAAAATTTTGCTAATTTTTAGAATTAGTTCCTAGGCCGGTTTTTATTTTCAAAAAAGTACGAAATAGTTATTTATGCATCAAGGACGAAAAATTGGCTTTTTATGGACGTTGCCTGCAATTGCTGGCCGAGGCGATAGCCGAGGCAAGCAATCAGGCAAGGCCATAAAAAGCAGTTTTCGTCCGAGGTGCATATTAAATTTTTCCGTCGCCGTCATAATTTGAAAAAAAATTAAAGTCAAGTCCGAATTATAAAGTTGTTGAGAACAAAAAGCGTTTACGGACGAAAAGTGTTTGCGGACGAAAAGTGTTTACGGACGAAAAGCGTTTGCGGCTGTAAAGTGCGGCCGTAAAGTGTTTGCGGCCGAAAAGCATTCGCGGACGAAAAGCATTTACGGACGAAAAGTGTTTGCGGACGAAAAATTAATGGTGTCCAAAAAAGTGGCATTTTTGGTACGCAAATGCGTCCGTAAAATCACATTTTATAGGGAGGTCGACGGAAAAAGTTTTAATTTAAATAAACCTTTAAGCAGCGGATCGGAGCATCTGTCGCCGTGGGTTATGGTGTGACAGCTGCTGTGGCCGTGTGCTATTAGCACGGGTGATTCAGTATGTTCATATATCATTACAGTTGCGCGTTATCTGAACAACAGAGGTTGGCGCAGGGGTACAGTGCTAGCCTGAAATTTACCTGAATACGTTTGCGGATAAAATAGTATATGTTATTCGGAGTAAAAGTGACTTTATGTGGCTTAGCTGAATTATTTGCCTCACTAACGTTCGGCTAAATAAACTTCAGTTTCGCCACATAAAGTATCACTTTTACTCCTAATAACATAATCTACTATTTCTTTATATAAAATACCATACCTAAAACTTTTTATGCCTGTAAAAAGGCTTGCATAACAGAATTGCTTGGTTTTTTTAATATAAATTGTGATTATATTGCTGCCTATTTAGAATAAATATGGTTTGGAACATATTTTAATGATAAAATTCAGATCGTTCCATAAAGACAACATTGCTGTGTAATTTGGAACACCACACATTTGTAAATAAACAATCAGAAAAAAATATTTTTGTTACATGACCACTATGTACGTGTCCTGAAATATATCTTCTTACTAATGCCATTTATTGTTTCTTACCAAAAAAATTTACTGCAAAATTAAAAAGGAAAAACTAAAAAAATCGTTCCAATTACGGTAACAAGTTCAATGCACCCTGTATTTGGTGAAAATGTTCATGGTTTTCATTTACCACAAACTGTTGCAGTACCTTATCGTAAGAACAAATATAGCCTTTATCATGTGATTCCATCAAGTTGGAATTGCGATATTTAAATGGACATTTAACTTCCAAGAGCTCTTCCTCGCCTACAAGGCCATCTGGGATGGCCCCAAGGTATCCAAACTGATGGAGCCATAGTCCAGCAGATGTCACAGAAAGTCCAGTTGCTGCCCCAAATGTTTCAATTGCATTATTTTCATGTTCTCGCCCCCCACCGAAATGCTTTTACTCCATCTAAGTTATATGTTCCTGCATAATAATAGAACTTTATGAAAAAATGTGAAAAATATTTTGCAAAGTAAACCTGTTAGTTTTTTGAAAAGCGATGCAGGGTAACGATTTCTTTTGCGAACTGGCTGTTAAACGAAACCTGCGAATAATTAACCACAAGGGATCTTTTTACTGCCATATGGTTTTCTCAAATATAGTTATTACTTGCTCAGGAGAAACATTCACTTTTTGTTCAAAATAACTAATTTTTTCAGATATATTTTGATATTCTGCGGAGAAAATTATATAACTAATCTGTGGAACAATATTATCTTCCTGTGCAGTAAGTCTGGGTGCTAGAAGCCAACTGAATCCTACCACCCCTCCAAACGAAACCAATTTTTCTCTAAGCGTTTCGATCTCTTCCTTGATAACAATTCTCTTGGAAGCTCGATATTCCTTAGACGGCAAAAACAATTCATCGATTGTTATCAAGTGCTTTAGAGTGTTTAGGCACTGATCAGCTACATGACTGGTCTGTAACTAGGGTTGCCAGACCTTCTATATTTAATAGAAGTCTTCTATATTCAACGAAAATCTTCTATCTTCTATGTTCCTAAAATATAGAAGCAAAATCTTCTATATTTCGGCGTTTCAGAATAATATTATACTATAATAATAAATACATAATTTGTAACCACCCCTTATACCGTTTACACAGTGTCAATATTTTGATTTTTGGCACCACGTGGCAACACTGCTGATATCATACTTATGTCACAGCATAGGGGGACCCCCTATGCTGTGCTTATGTAGTAAATTTAGAAGGCCAGTTCGGTAATCGTGGTGTCTCGTCTCGGTCTCGGTTTTATCCGTCTGAATCCTAACCGAACGTAACAAATTGTTACTGCCATAACAACGCTAAATAAAAACATAACCTAAAATTTCGAGTCGGTTTGTTCTTTGCGGGTTTATTTTATTTCCATAGTGTAAGTGTAAATACTCTACTTATTGATATTCATAACAAGAATATGGCTGATTGTGATATGCACATTAGTAGTGATAGTGGTGGTGCTGACACCGACAAAGGTCTCGGTCAAAAAAGAAAACGAGCAAAATACACTTCTTCATACAAAAAAGAATGGGAACAAAAATTCAGTTTTTTAAAAAATGTACCGAATGACAAAACTAAAGCAAGGTGCACCTTGTGCCACAAGGATTTTTCCTTTAAAAATCAAGGAGTAGGACAGGTAGTAACTTCACTTGATTAGTGACTCAAACATTAAAATTAACCATATTTTATTTATTTTTAGATTTCTCAACATCAGAATACAAAGGCTCATCAACTCGCCGTGGCTTCAGCAGAGAATAATAATGTTCTTAATAATTTTGTATTCAAAAAAAAGACCACTTCTGAAAATGATCTAATTAGTGCAGCAGAACTGAGCATTATTTACCACAATGTTAAACACAATATTTCATACAATAGTCTTGATTGTTCAACCAAATTGTTTAAACACATTTTTAGCCAAGACGATCAAATTAAAAAAATACATTTACGGAGAACTAAAGCGGAAGCAGCAGTTTGTAATGTATTATCCCCAGCTGCCTTAAAATTGGCCATTAAAAATGTAATTCATGAAAATACATTTTATGCAGTACAAATTGATGCATCCAACCAAAAAAATAGGAATTTTTTTCCTATTGTCATACAGTTTTTTACATCAGAATTTGGAGTACAAAATAAATTAGTAGATTTCGTCGAAAATTCTGATGAAAGTGCCAGTGGAATGTTTCACATTGTGATGAACTCTTTGCAAACTTTGAATTTGTCAATTGATCACCTTACTTGTTTAAGCGCGGACAATTGCAACGCCAATTTTGGTGTGCATAATTCACTATATACGAGACTCAAGGAGAAAAATGAAGATATTTTTAAAGCTAACTGTCACGCGCATATACTTCACAACGCTGTCAAACACTCAATAGATAAACTAGAATTAGATGTAGAGAATTTAATTTTAAAAATATATTTTCATTTTTCTCTTTCAGCGAAACGCAGAGATGCCCTTAAGGGATTTTTTGACTTTGTTGACAGGATTTCAAAGATGTGTTACATCATGTTACAACAAGGTAGCTATCTTTGAATCCGTGTATTGGAAGGCTGCTTCAAAATTGGGCACCTATTGTTTCATATTTCCAAAGCATAAATGATTGCCCTATTCATATTAAAAAATTATTAGATTTAAGAGAGTATGAACATGAAAATTCATGTGAAATTCCTGAAATTTATTTATTATTTTGTAATAATTTTTTAACTATCTTTGAAGATGCCATTAAACTTCTTGAAGGTTCCAAAATATCTGTTATAGATGTTTATGAAATAATGGATAATTTGCGTACGAAATTACAAAAAAGAATGGACGAAAATTTTTTTGGATTCTTGGTTAATTCAAAACTGAAAAAAATTGAGAATATGACTGTATCGAATATCTTAGACTCACAGTTCTATCAAGTGTTGAATTCGGCCATTAATTACATAAATAAATGGTTTGATTTTCAAAAAAACACTTGGCTAGCAAAAGTTTCAATATTTAAAATTAATAAAGATACCGTTTTTAAGTTTGATGATTTTAATACAATAGTTGAAGCAATTCCAGAAAAATTTGTCCAGATAATGCAGTTAAATATGGATCAACTGTTTGATGAGATTGATTTGCTTAACAAGACGATAAAATTTTTACATCAAAGTCATCAAACTGACGATAATAGTAATAGTAATACTAATATTTCAAACAGTCAAAAGTGGCATATAATTTTTCAAAAGGCAGATTTGCCCAATATATTTAAAATACTGTCTCTTATTTTAAGCATGCCGGCTACTTCTGCTTTTGTAGAACGGGTATTTTCTATTATGGGGAACAAGTGGAACGATTCCAGGAATCGATGTTCTACAGAATTAATTAGGGCAGAACTACTAATATCAATTAATTTTGAAAGGAATTGCTTAAATTTTTTTGATTTTGTCAAAGAAAATAAAATAGTTTTGGCAGACATGCGAAAAAATTCAAAGTATGGTTTTTAAAGCTTTTTATTTTACTGTATTTTTCGAGTTATTTTTATAGTTAGAGGAAGAGGATTGAGTTGTTCAGTTTAAAGTGATATTTTATGTTTTAATGTTTCATTTTTTGAGTTGAATTTAAAATAATGTTTAATCGTTATAATTTTCATATATCTGAATATGTTTAATATGTGTTTATTTTTAATACATTAGTAATTATATATATATATATATTTGGCAATACATTCTTCGTAGAATTGATGCCGCTCCTTGGTGCCCTTCTGACTTTATTAGTGGGGTGGTTCGTCACTCCACTCCACTGTCCTACTTTACAGGTCATTGTGTTTCTTTGCTTCTTCTGCTACTTTTCTCCATATTTTCCTATCTTTTATTTTTTCTCTCCATTTATCGATTTTCATGGTTTTTATGTCACTTATTACTTGGTCTTCCCATCTTATCTTTGGTCTTCCTTGTGCTCTCGTTTCTTGTGGCCTCCATTTCATTATCTTCTTCGTAATTGCATTTTCGTCTTGTCTGTGTATATGGCCGTACCAACGTAATCTTCTAGCTTTAATTTCTTTTACTATGTTTTCTCCTTTTAGTCTTTCTTCTATCTCCTGATTTGTAAGTCTTATATATATTTCTTCATTTATCTTCTTTGGTCCATATATTTTTCGAATTATCTTCCTTTCGAATATCTTTAATTTCTCTGCGTCTTTATTTGTAATACACATGGTTTCGCATGCGTATAGTACTGCTGGCCTTATTGCTACTTTGTACACTCTCATTTTTGTTTCTTTACTTATCTGTTTGCTTCTCATGATTTCCTTGAATCTGTAGTATGTGCCGTGTCCTGCTCTTATTCTTTGTGATATTTCTATGCTTCTCTCATTTTTATTACTTATCACTGTTCCAAGGTATTTAAAAGTTTGAACTTGCTCGAATCTATATTTTCCTATTACTATTTCTGTTTTGTTATCTGATTTCTGGTCTTTATTAATTTTCATGTATTTGGTTTTATTTTGATTTATTTCTAATCCTCTTTTTTGTGCCTCCTCGTCCATTTTCTTTATTATCTTCTCCAAGCTTTTCTTGTCTCTTGTTACTACTGCGATTAGTAATTATACCTAATGTAATTATAGTAATAAATGATTTATTTGAATCTTCTATATATTTTTTGAAACTTCTATATTTTCAAGTTAATTCTTCTATTTTTGACATTTTCATTTCTGGCAACCCTATCTGTAACTGATATATTATAATGGGCAAATAGTGCCAGTGCAGCAACATGGTGACATGAAACTTGTCCACGAGGACATGTGCAAGAAGTTGAGGTTATGTTTTTGTCTTCATCGAGGAAGATCTACAAAGTAAAAATATATACTTAGTATTCGTTACTGCTTAGAATCCATCTGAAGCAGCAATCAGTACTTTAAATAATTATACTTTTTAAGCTAAAATTTATCTTACCTCAACATATGCTCTTTGGTATCGCTTATCTTTCATGCTTGCGTGTCCTGTACCATTTACCATTTAATACTGAACACTATTCAATTCAGCAGTATTGGCCGTATCCAATATGAAAGAAAGTTGCCCGGAGGCTATCCAATAATGTCCATAAAACGCTCTCCAGAGGCGAGCGTTTCCTTTCCAGAAACTTTCCATTTGAAAATATATTTTTTTGGAACTTTTCCTTATTGCCATTCTCTAGCATGGTTTTAAAACTTTCTTTAGTGCAACAAAAGTTATTAAATTCGTCCTAGATTTTAAATGCGGCATTTGCCGCGGGTTTCAGCTAGTAAGGAGTAAATTACGTGAGAAGGAAGGAGATGCATGCGTATGCAACCACAGTAACTGTATAATAACAATGATAAGAAACCAAAAACGCTTAGCTGTGTATGCTGACATTTGACATAAAAAAATAAATTTTGATAGACTTCTGCCTACTAAAATACGAATTACATATACAGTGTCCGCCAAAAGGTCGGCTTAATATGGGAACAATTTTTATTTTTGATTTTTCAAAAAAACGTTTTACGTCAATAATTTGTGTTTGTCTAATAACCTATTTAGCCCCTATCATATATACCGAGTGATTTTTGCTTGTTTAGAAAATGGAGTTTTTCGAAATCGTCAAAATCGAAAAAGTGCTATATTTCAATGAGATTTTTTTAGAGTGTTATTTTTAGCTAACTAAACAATCTCAATGTCAGAAAATTCCTAATTTTTTTTAACTTTAGCTAAAAATTAATTTTTAAATTTTTTAAATATTTTTCAAAATTTCACATACAAAGACTTAATATTAAAGTTAAATTTTTTTTATGTGAACACTTTAAAGTATTATAATTGGTGAATATAAATATAATGTTAATTATTTTTTTAGTTTTTTTAGTATTTACCGAAAAGTAGTATGTTTGCATAATTTTTACGCTTTCTATGCAAGGCGCTTTTTAGAAGATATATTTTTCAATTGTAATTAATATCGATTTAAATGGCTTCAAGAAACTCTAATCTAACCCTGTTAATAAATTACTGTTACAAAAATCCTGTAAATGTTCCTATACAGTTGTCTAAATAAGGAGATTTTTTATCCAATGACATATTCTAAACAATAACTGGGAATTTGCAACATGGAACGTAACATCACTGAAAGGAAAAGACATTGAAGTAATAGATGAAATGGAGAAGTACAACCTACTGATATTAGGACTAAGCGAAACAAAAATAATAGGACAAGGAAATAAAAACCTTGGAAATGACTATAGAATATACTATTCGGGAGCAGAAATGGGCAACAGAGCGAAAGAAGGAGTGGGGATAATAATCAAGAAAGAGCTCTATAATAGAGTAATAGAATGCGATGCAATATCACCCAGAATAATCTCAATGTATCTGGAGCTCGAAGAGAAAGTGGTGATCATACAAATATATGCACCAATTGACAGCAGAGGAGAAAATGCATGAATTCTATGAAATATTACAGAATACATTAGATGAAGCAAAAGACTCAACAGGGAAAGTACTAATTATAGGGGACTGGAATGCAAGAGTGGGAAATGACGTAAATAAAGGAATGGGTAGCACGGGAGAATTCGGAGATAAGGAACTGAACAAAAATTGAAGAAAAATGCTAGAATTCTGCATTGCAAATAATCTAAAAATAGGGAATACTTTTTGGAATCAAACTAATGAGGATCGGTATACTTACATAGCTGAGGGAAGAAACGCAATGAGTATAATAGATTATATTGTGTATACCCAAGAAATGGAGAAAGAGATAAAGGAAGTTAAAGTAAACAAGGAAGCAGAACTGAATACGAACCACAGAATGGTCACAGCAAAAATACAAGATTCCATAAACGTGGAAGAAGAATGCAGGGAATATATTAGGATAAATATAGAAAGGATGAAAAATGAAGAAACACAAATAAAATATGCCGAAGAAACAGATAAGGCCCTCGAATACCAAGAGACAGTGAACAGCAATCTTACAATGGAAAGTAGATGGAGAATATTTAAAGACACTAAAAAATAAAAGACGGCAACTACGGTATTTGGAATCAAAAAAATAAAAAAAGGGGAAAAGAGAACAAGATGGTGGACAGAAGAAGTAAGAAATATAGTAAAACGGAAGAAAGTAGCATGGAAAAGAGTTCGGAGACGAATTAAATGAGGGTTTTAGAAATAATAATAGAAAATTCTGGAATAGAATAAAAGCTATGAGAGGAAAAGGAAAAATCGAATTAAGCGGAATAAAGGACAAAGATAATAAACTATTAGTAAAAGCAGAAGAGATGACAGATAGATGGAGGGAATTTTTCGCAGAAAAATTTGATAAACAAGAAGACGAAGGGCTTGCAACGAGAGAAGATCCAGAAGAAGATTTAGGAGATGCAAGGATGGATACAAGTGCCATAAGTAGAGAAGTAGTAGAAGCAATATTAAAGATCAAGACAGGGAAAGCATGTGGAGAGGACGATATACAACCAGAAATGGTAAAAGGCCTGGGAGAGGTAGGAATAGACTGGGTATGGAAGATATGCAGGGAAGCGCAGAAAAATAACAAAATACCACAGGAGTGGAACAATAATCTAATATTACCAATATACAAAAAAGGAGAAAGATCAAACTGTGAAAATTACCGAGCTATATGTCTGTCATCAGTAATCTACAAAATTTATACAAGAATTATAGAACAAAAAATAAGAAAGTGCATGGAAGATAAAATGGAACAGGAACAAGCGGCCTTCAGAAAAGGAAGACAAACCAATGACAATATTTATATACTAAGGAACGTAATAGAAAAGAAGATAGAAACCGGAGAGGAAATGTATTTAATATTTATTGATCTACAAGCGGCGTTCGATACAGTACGAAGAACTATAATGCTGGAATGTCTAACAAAAATACAAGTTCCGAGAAAATTAATAAACGCGGTCAATACGATATATAAAAATGCAAAAGCAAACATTCAAGTAAATGGAAGCAGATCGAAGGATATAAAACTAAGAGTAGGGATTAAACAAGGTGACAGCTTATGCCCCCTACTATTTATTGTTGTAATGGATAGACTATTGAAAAATGTGAGAGGAAACAACAAGGGACTGAAAACAACAATTGGACACAAAAATATGGTACCAGTTCAGATCGATGCTTTACTTTATACAGATGACATAGTCTTAGTGGCAGACAGTAAAAACAAGATGCATAGACTATTAAACATATGGATAGCAGAAATAGAAAAAAGGCATATGAAAGTGAACACTGATAAAAGTAAAGTAATGATAATCAACAAGAGAGAAGAAAGAGGGACATATAAGTTTGACCACAAGAAGAAAATACTTGAGGAAGTAACATGTGAATATCTGGGAAGCACATTTACAAATGATGGGAAATACGACCTGGAAATAGCGAACAGGACTAAGAAAGCGAATAAGATATACTACGCATTGGCCAAAGCAATATTCGGGAAAAAGGAAATAAGCAATAAAAACAAATTAATAGTATATAACACCATAATCAGAACAACATTACTATACTCAAGCGAAACATGGACCGTGCAACAAAAACATAGATCCAAGCTGACAGCGACAGAAATGAAGGTGCCAAGGAAAATAGTCAACAAAACCAAACTGGATCACATAAAGAATGAAGACATTAGAGCTACACTACAGCAGGAACCAATAAGTAAGATGGTAGAAGATAAACAACTTGAATGGTTAGGCCACCTCTTAAGAATGCAAGACGATAGAATACCAAAGAAAGTTATGGAGGCTAAACAGTTCAGGAAAAGGAAAAGGGGCAGACCAAGAATAACATGGATGAATCAGATAACCAAAATAGGACTGACGAGAGGCAAAACACTAGGCGAGATGAAGAATTGTGCCGGAGATAGGAAGAAATGGAAAGAATGAATAAAAGGGTAAACAAACCACAACCCGACACCTGTTTAGGGTACCAGGGTTTTAGATGAAGAAGAAGAAGAAGTCTGAGTAAATTTTGTGATTGAGAATCATTAAGAGATATAGTTTAGCCCAAAATTACTTCAATAACTGCCGTCATTTCCTATAATAATCGATTTTCATTAAGGTCCAAAAAATTATAATAAATTGGCAAGGAAAATATCCGCCCAAAAACAATGCATCCATAGACATCAAATTTCGTCTAAATCGGACCAGTGGTTTCGGAGATATCTGAGCGAACGATTCCAAGACTACAATTAAATTTAAAATGTTAACAAACATTAATTGTTAATAGGGCAAAGTGGTCATATTAGATATTATTCTTTCTCTTACAAATAAATCAAGATATTTTAGAGTTCGCACAAATTTATTTTGGCCGTTGTGGCAACAAAACTTTGCCATTATTATTCAACATAACGAACGAATTTTGGACATTGTGGTCCTGTTGTGGGCTTTGTGGGTCTATATAAACGTTGGGCGAAGTGGTCGATGTGGGCGTTGTGTCCCTCGCAAAGATGTGGGCGAAGTGGTCCTGTTGGGAGTTGTGTCTCTCGTGAAAAGTTGGTTAATATGGTACAAAAAGACGAGTTGACGAAGTGGTCGGCAGGCGAAATCTCCAGCCACGTATGTGTGCATTAACCGAGTTCTAACGAATGGATTTTGGGCGTTGTGGTCCTGTTGTGGGCGTTGTGGGTCTATATAAACTTTGGGCGAAGTGGTGGATGTGGGCGTTGAGTCCCTAGCGAAAATGTAGGCGAAGTGGTTCTGTTGGGCGTTGTGTCCCTCGTGGAAATGTGGGCGAAGTGGGCGTGTTGGGCGATGTGGTACATATAAAAAATTGGGCGAAGTGGACTTCCGATTGGGCGATATGGTACTAAAAGACGAGTGGGCGAAGTGGTCTGTGGGCGAAGTGTCCGGGTTCCCTGCTGGTGTGTGCGTTCCCATAGTTCGATGTTTGTTACTCTATCCGGCCATCTGATTCGTAGTATATGTCTGAGGCATTTATTTATAAAAACTTGTATTTTGGATGTTGTCTTTTTTGTAACCTTCCAGGTTTCTGCGCCATATAAGAGTACACTAGTAGTGTAGCTAGGCGGGTTCTGGACCACATTTGACCTTGAACTTTTTTCAAGGTCACGGGCCTAGCCGAGGTCAAGGTCACAGGCCTAGCCGGTGGGCGTGGCCTAGTCGGGGTCATTGACCTCGGCCACTTCCGAGAATTTTTTCTAGGTCACGGATCTAGCCTAGGTCAAGGTCGGAGTCATTGACCTAGTCGGGGTCATTGATCTCGGCCACTTCCGGGAATTTTTTGGGTTAAAAGTTTAGTTTTTGAAATTTTCCCACGCTCGAGCGTCTGGGATGCAGACATGTCTATTCTTGCAGGATGTTATCAGTAAATCAGAAGCTATTGTTACCCTTATCAAAATTTTCTCAGGCTCGACCGGATGTGAGTCATCGTCTGAGTACGCAGACATGTCTATTCTTGCAGGATGTTATCAGTAGAACAATGGCATCCCTTGTTTTAAAATCGACACGAAATTCGAGAACAATGAAGCTATTGTTGTCTGGAGATTAAAAATGTGTTGATCTGCAAAAAATTCAAACAAAGAAACCCATTGTTTTAGAAAAATCAACACAGTTGGAAGTTTTTGCTAATACAGTTGATGAGTCTAGAAATTAAAATGTGCTGATCTGCAAAAATGATCTTGAAATAAATTTGTCAAGTACTGATGTCTGTTACGCTTCCCTTAGGGAACCAGAGCTTAAATCTGGCGCCTTAGACCACTCGGCCAACCTGGCATGTTCCTGTAATCGGGCACAATGGTGTAATAAAACAACAATGTAAATATATTTGTATTTATTTACCTAAAACATACATGTATAAAAATTATTATAAATACATATCAGCTAATTATTGTGCTACGGATGTCATCTCTGTCTGAACGATTTCCTCGAAGACAATTTTCGTGCTGCTCCCACACTTGCCACCCGAGATGATATTCTAGCGACGTTTTCCTAATTGTTGCAAGTCAGCATCTGTTAGGCAATCGTAGCGTGCTGGTAGAATGAATCTGAAGTTGTCCAATTCCACCGCCACTTTATTGCCGTATTTAGTCGGACATCGATACACATTTATTATTAGATATTTTTCGTCAATCTTCAAATCTCGTACATTTTCCCACTCTTTAACCTCATTTAAGTTGAAAAGTTTCTGGTTGAAATCTGCCATGTTTTTGGAAGGAACGTGTACAGGAGAATGATAAAAATACTACAGCACATCAGGTTTATATAGCACCGATGAAAATTAAGTGATGAGTCATCACAACGTGGTAATTTAGACAATATTTTTAGCATCAATCCAGCTATTGTGCTGATTTGAAAATCCAAGCCATTTTACAAATACTTTGTTACGTTTTCGTTTTATTACACGTTCAACGAGATGTATGTCTGGATATTTAACTTTTTGAAGCTCAAGATCGTAGAAACATCCTTGAATAGACCGATGGGAAGCATCTTTTAGTAGATAGGTAATAGGATTAGTTAATTTAACTTGATCGATTGTGAATATTTCATTAGTCCAGTTGGGCGTATATCCTTTATCGAATATTGTTCGATATTTGCTAATTCGCACAGGATCGCCAACCTTAAATTTTACATTACTTAAATCTGTCATTTTTATATGATTATAGGCTTGATTGAGAATTTCCTTCTCATTACTCTAATTCACATCAACCGCTCTTTTACCAATTGTACTATGTTTTTTGTGATTGTAGGTGTGACTGACTTGAGATAATAGAGAAAGCCATTTGTATGAACCTTGCAAACTAAACATCTTCCACATAATAGATTTAAGTGTACGATTTACTCTTTCAACGACACACGCTTTTTTTGAACTAAATGTTGAGAAATGGTTAATTTTATATTTATTCATTAGTGTTTGAAAATCTTTATTGAAAAACTCTTTACCCTGATCTGTCTGCAAGTTCTTCGGAATTCTACCGCTTTCAGATAGTATTTTTTCAGTTGCACTAGTAACTTCCTTAGAGGTTTTGGTTTTTATAGGCTCTAACCAAACATATTTTGAAAATACATCTATAATTACTAAAATATATCGATAACCTTTATTTACTTTAGAGTATGGTATCATTTCTACTAAATCGGCCTGATGAAGATCATCCAATCCTTTTACTATACACGACGCCTTCGAAAATTTATTCGTGCAGGCTTATGCAACTCGTCTACTATTTGAGCCTTAATCGAACTGTTTATTTTCTTCCGGGTCATTTTGAACCTCTCTAAATGAGACAGTTTCACTAACTGAAGGTTTAGGCGGAGGTTTAGTTAGTTTTAGAGAAAAGTAGAGTTGATCAATTTCAGCTTGAATGTCTGCAATAATTTCATTTGCTATTTCTATATTTGTACTAGCAGAGTTTTGGTGTTTGGAAAGTCGGTAAATAATCTTATTAAGTTCTTTGTTAAGGAGGGTCTTGTTGACAGCATCCTCTTCAAATAGAAGATTGGCTAATCGTTTATGTTGAAGATTAAAATAATCACAGTCATCGTAAAAGTATAGATTTCTGTGCTGAATGTGACGACCGAACTTATCTCTCGACATTGTCGAACTGACTTTATTCAATGATTCCCGCCTCTTTTAACTCTTCTATTATACTAACAATTTCATTTCTATGATTTGTGTGACCGGATGCTTGAGAGGCATACAGTAACTTTAATCGATCGACTAACTCATTCGGATCATCCCAGTAAACATAATCCATCGGTTTATTGCTAACTTGTTTATACATTTGCTGCATACCTTTACCAGAACGCTTTTTAGCTCTTAATGGCACTGATGAAGACGAGGGTGATGATGACAGGTTAGATTTTATAAATTTCTTGTATTTCGTTTGGTTGAAACCTACCTTCTGCACATTTTTATCAAAATTTCTATGCGCCGCACCTGTTCTGTTTATGATATCATTATAATTTGCTCTATCTGTCGACGTTGGAGTTATTTGAGGATCGTTTTTAAATAGTAATTCGTACAAACCAGGCGTACCTTCATAGCGAACATTTTTTACAATTATATCAGAACCCTTTATATCTAGCTCATCTCCACCAAAATAAAATTGGTTTTTGTCAAAATCATATCTAATTCCATACCTCCCTAGATTTGGTCTTTCTATAAGATAATTGCTTACATATTTCCTAGGAAGTTTATCATACTGTTCTAAGAAAGAACTTATAGCTTGCGGTTGAAATTTGTTTGCTATAGTCGTATTAGAATCATCTTCGGCGGTTTCGCACAATACTTCATCAACCGGTTTTGGTGTAAAAAATCTGGTGTGATACACGCACACAACTTCCTTTTACAGTGATCTTATAATTAGCCAAAAATTTGATTTAAAATGTTTTAAGCATTTGTCAAAAATTTTCAAAAATTACAAATTCTGCAAAAACGGTCCAAAATAGAGCGTTAGTTGAAGAGAAAATTTTTCTCTAGAATTTTAAGGTGAATTCAAAAATGTAATAATATGCCGGGTGTTCTATTTAAAATAAGAGTTAATAAAAAAAATAGACAAAAAAACAAAAGAAACCCATTTTAGAAGTATTCAACTGGAAAATCACCTATCTCACATCAATACACATTCAAAATGTAATAAAAATGTAAAGTTAAAAAAAAATCGTTAAAACCGTTTTGAAAAAATCGAAAAAAACTGAAAAATCACAAGAGTAAGCACCTACTTCCGGTTATGCGATTTTCTTCAAAAGCTTGCTGTCTCATCTACATAGTACACAAAACTTATATAGGAAGTTTCAACGCCATACCTCTTTCCGTTTTTGAGATATTCTGTTCACAGACAGACAGACAGACAGACAGACAGACACACAGACCAATGAAAAAAAATATGTTTTTTTCGATCAGGTGACTCTAAAACGTGAAGATCTGTTGAAAACTCAATTTCGAATTTTTGGGGTGAATCCAATACTTCCTTTATTGTAAAAGGAAGTAATAATTCTAGTTTTGAAGATGGGAGATTCTCTTTTTTATTTATCACTTTTGCAACACTTTGCATTTGTTTGGTAACAGGTTTAAAAAATTTACCGAGGAGCTGTTGTTCCACCAACTTACCCTCCTTAAGAGCTCGAACTTTCTGTCTTATAATATTTTTAGTTTTAATAAGTTCTGTCGCTACATTCGATTTCATTATCGGCGCAAGTATGTAAGCGGTAGACGGGTAGACAGCTAGACAGCTAGACAGGTAGACAGACAGACAGGTAGACAGCTCGACAGGTAGACAGCTAGACAGGTAGACAGCTAGACAGGTAGTCAGCTAGACAGGTAGACAGGTAGACAGCTAGACAGCTAGACAGGTAGACAGGTAGACAGCTAGACAGGTAGACAGGTAGACAGCTAGACAGGTAGACAGCTAGACAGGTAGACAGATAGACAGCTAGACAGGTAAACAGGTAGACAGCTAGACAGGTAAACAGCCAGTTAGACAGTTAGACAGACTGACCGATTCAAACTAGTTCACACGTCAACAGCTTTCTATCAAATAATAGACATCAGAATTGTTAAATGTATATATACGAATCAAATTCATAACGATAGCGCCCATTATTTAAATCACTATCTTTGTCTATTACCAAAAATCCGTGTTTATGACTATTCCAGCAATAAGCGCACATTTCTTTAAATTGTTCGTAAGTCATGTCGGTATTAACATGATCTCGGTAGACTTTCTGTAAATTCATATCGTCCTGCTTAAACAGCACCAGCATGTTAGCATTATCGCGAATAAGATGTTTAGGAATACATGCATATGTTTGACAAAGATAGAAACAGTCTATATTTTTATGTCGACCCATGCTAAAATATTCTCTCATAACGTCCTGTTTGTCGCAAGCAATGTCATCAAAAATAAAAATGCTGTTAGATTTAGCTTGGTCGGGTGGTACAATGTTCACACCATCGCTGTATGTATAGTAGCCAACCTCAGGAATTAATTGAAACAACATACTTAGATATTCAAACTTTGCTTGAAACAGCGATTTTGAATATATATAAATATTTTCAAATCGTACTCCATTAACATCTTTTATTAGCGATATAATGATGTTTGTTTTACCGCAATTCGATGGGCCTAGAACCGTGTCTCCTGCTTAGAGATGCAGTATGATTATCATGATTTTTTATTGGCAAACTATTTTTTAGTTTAACTACCCTCATGACGTCTACTTGGAAACTCATACTAAAACTGCTACGCATATCTATATATATTAAGATCCTAATCGATCAGTTCTCAGTTCTATATAATGGTTCGAGGTCGAAACAACAAATCAGTCCATCGCCGACGAGGTGCTGGTGTACTCAATACGCTCATTAATAAATTGCCTTTCGAATTGCACATACCAGGATATCAATATTGCGGGCCTGGCACAAAACTTGAGAAAAGAATTGCACGAGGAGATCCTGGAATTAACAAATTAGATCAAGCGTGTCGTGAGCACGATTTGGCTTATGCAAAACATTCTGATAATATGGAGGAACGACATAAAGCTGACAGAATTTTAGCTAAAAATGCTATTGGACGTATTAGAGCTTCAGACGCTAGCTTAGGTGAACGTGTCTCGGCTGCAGGAGTAGCTACAGCTATGACGGCAAAAGTAAAAATGGGGTTGGGAGCTAAAAATAAAACTGGTAAAAAGAGAAAGAGAACACCTGGAGATACGCTTACTTTCAATCAGGTAGTGAAAAAAGCACGAACTGAATTAGGAGGAGGAGGACTGCTGCGAGACTTAAGCGATGCTACAAATATTGCTGTTAAGACAATTAATAAAATAAAGAGAAACAAGATTATTAAAACTCCTCGAGTAATACGTGTGCCAAAAACAGGTGGAATGTTACCCTTGATTCCAATCTTTGCTAAAAATAAAACTGGTAAAAAGAGAAAGAGAACACCTGGAGATACGCTTACTTTCAATCAGGTAGTGAAAAAAGCACGAACTGAATTAGGAGGAGGAGGACTGCTGCGAGACTTAAGCGATGCTACAAATATTGCTGTTAAGACAATTAATAAAATAAAGAGAAACAAGATTATTAAAACTCCTCGAGTAATACGTGTGCCAAAAACAGGTGGAATGTTACCCTTGATTCCAATCTTTGCAGGACTTAGCGCGTTAGGAGCTCTTAGCGGTGGAGCTGCAGGAATTGCAAAGGTGGTTAAAGATGCTCAGTCGGCAAAAAAACAATTAGCAGAGTCTGAAAGACATAATAAAACGATGGAGGCAATAGCTTTAGGTAAAGGCTTATATCTAAAACCTTATAAAAAAGGATACGGATTGTTCACGACAAAAAACTTGTAATGCAGCTGCCAAACCGAGCCTTGTCAAATATCGATTTACAATCATACGCTAAACGTTTAAAAATTCCTAACTTTCGCGGCATTTTTATGAGAGATGATTTACCAAAACAGGTTCGAAATATAGAATGCGGTATTGTAAATTTGGATGATAAAACCAATCTTGGTACACATTGGGTGGCTTACATAAAACGGGGGAAAGATGCAATTTACTTTGACAGTTTTGGAGACTTAAAACCTCCAATAGAAATTGTGAAATATTTGACACGTGGCAAAAATGGCAGCTGTCATCCTATTAAATATAATCACCAGGCATTTCAAACTTATGATTCTGTAAATTGCGGGCATTTATGTTTACAATTTTTGCACGATGCCATGTGTTAGCTTCCTACCAGTTTACTGCGAGAAAAACCTGTCCAGACCTGTCCAGACTTGTCAAGACTTGCAGATGTGGGGGGGATGACGTCATCGTCTGAGGATGTACTTATAGTGTGGGAATTCTGAATTGTACACATTGGCATTATGAAGCAGCAGCAACGATACTATAAATATCGAATGCAGTTCAACCGCTTTACTAAAAATCTGGAGAAATTGAACAGAGATATTGAAATATATTGTAAATTAAAAGATATTTCAAAGGAACTTTCTTGTTTGAAATTAAGCGAGCGGCAGCCAGACCTGAACTTGTTAATAACCCAGTTTAAACATGACTTGGTGTTGTACGACAAAGATCGCCAGAAGTAAAATCAACAAGCAGGTTCACTTTGACCCGATTGTTGAAATTCGTCAGAAAGAAGAAGAAGAGGAGGATGATGAACTTCCATACAATTACTGGCAGTTGTGTGCACTCGACAGGATGAGGTTTAAGAATAGAATAGATAAAATGTCTCTATTGTTAGAACCTATCTTAAATAAACAATTGCAATGTATACTGAATAAGGATGTAAAAGGAAAAATAAAACCTATTGTTTAATAAAAGTTGTTTTATTTCCAGTAAGATTCTTAGAGAAGGAGGAGAATGTAATTAAAATTAAAGGTCTCTAGATGTTTTGTTTCAGTTCTAGTTAAGCCGTCTACTATTAAACATGTCCTGGACGTTTACCTTATCTGGAAATGAATCTGTTCTCACAGCTCAGTATCCATCCATACATCTGGATCCGGAATCTGAATACGTTATAGGATTAATCAGTTTTGAAGCTTATAATACTATACCTAATATTGATTCGAATAATAATAAATTTCATTATACTGATATTGATGGTAAACAAGCTGTAATTGAAATACCTTACGGTTCATATGAAGTTGCCGATATAAGTCAATATATTAGACATGAACTGGGTATAGGTGTAACAAAGTCGCCCTCCCCTCAAGCAGGTAGTGCTAATGATATACTAGAAAAAAATATTGTGCAGCACCAAGCAGAACCTGTGCTACATATTAAGCCTAATAATAACACGCTCAGGAGTGAAATTAAATCGTCCTTAGCAATCGATTTTACTGCTAAAGATAGTATTGGACAGTTATTAGGGTTCAAACCTAAGAAATTGAAAGCTTATGGTAGATATATTTCCGATAATCCTGTAGATATATTTAAAGTTAATACTATATGTATTGATTGCAATATCGTAACTGGTACTTATCACAACAGCAATGCTGTACACAGAGTTCATCAATTTTTCCCTACAGATCCGCCAGGATTTAAGATTGTAGAAAATCCCTCTAACGTTATATATCTACCAATCAATACGAGAATTATTGATAACATTGTCATACAAATACTGGATCAAAACGGTAAATTGGTCAATTTCTGCGGAGAAGCCATCACGGTAAGGTTGCATCTCAAGAAACAAAATGGTGGTTAGATACAACTCTCAGCAGCAGCAGCAGCCGCAACAAACATATATTAGGGATGATCAGTTTGTTTCGAACATCAGTAGGCTGCCTGCAGTCGATAGATTAACATCTGCCAATAAACTGTTTCTAAAATCTTTAGGTTTGAAGCTAACTGCTACTAGAAGTGACGGCGAGGGGGAAATCAAAAAGAAAAAACATCTGGACTGTTATTAAATTAAATTTTACTGTTAATATTCGAAAAATTTTAATATTCTGTAATATTAAGAGCGCTTGTTTTACATCAAATAAAAATGACGACTTCTGAAATACTAAACGTTACTGAAACAGCTTTTCAAGATAACTCGATTGTCTATGCGGAGAAACATACACATCAGCCCTATTCTTCTACAACATTTAATAATAACGATGAAATACGAATACCTATTTTACATCAAGATGTGTACACTTTACCGTGCAAGAGTGTTATATGTTTCGAAGGTAAATTGTTAATGGATGCAGATAGTAAAGCTACTGCAACGGGATCATTTACAAATTTAGGCATATCTCACCTACTAGATGAAATTAGATATGAACTTAATGGTGTAGTGGTTGATCGTGTAAGAAATGTTGGTATAACTGCAACTATGAAAGCCTACGTGTCATATAATTCGACCCAAAGTATTCGCTTGGAGAATGCAGGTTGGACACCTACCAAAACATCTATTGACGGATTGGTCGATTCAAAAGGTAATTTTCAGATATTTGTCCCCTGCGAAATGTTGATGGGAGTTTTTGAAGACTTTAGAAAAATTTTACTAAACGTTCGACAAGAATTAGTACTTATTAGAAGCAATCAAGATTTAAATGCTGTTATTAATACGGTCGATGAAAAACTTAAAGTAGAATTAACAAAAGTCTATTGGAGAGTACCGCACATTTCGGTAGCTGATGTAAATCGTTTAAAATTACTAAAATACATTGAGCAAAGTAGTCAGTTGGAAATCAATTTTAGAAGTTGGGAATTACACGAGTATCCAGCATTACAACAGACAAAACGACACACTTGGGCAATAAAAAATGTTAATCAAGTAGAAACTCCGCGTCACATTATCGTAGGCTTCCAAACAGACCGAAAAAATAAAACTGTTAAAAATATGGCCCAATTTGATTCTTGCGATTTAAGAAATATTACACTTTATCTCAATTCCGAAAGATATCCCTATGATAATTTAAATCTGGAATTTGCCAGCAATCGATATGCGCAATTGTATGAAATGTTTGCAGGTTTTCAATCATCTTACTATGAGCATGACAATCAGCCTGTTCTTACGCCCGCACAATTCAAAAGTATAGCTCCGCTAGCCGTAATAGATTGTTCTAGACAAAATGAGTCATTAAAAGGCGGTGCTGTAGATATTCGACTGGAATTCGAAACCAATACTGATATACCGAAAAACACTTCAGCTTACGCATTGATTTTATTCGATCGAAAAGTGAAATATAATCCTTTTACCAGTGACATAAAAATAGTTAGCTAGATACTAGTTCGACTAGTTGCAGATTGATTGTTCTTTCGACAACATTAGCGATGAAATTTATAGATATTCAAGGCTTTCAATATAAAAATAGCAACTTTATTTGCAAAGAAATAGCTGTATATGATAGTGATACAAATGTTACAATCCACCGGATAGTAGAACCACCGATACCGTACGAACACCTTTCAAATTCTCTAAAAGATCAAGTGATTTGGCTTACAACTAATTTGCACGGGTTAGAATGGAGCAATAATAATCAGCATGACACAATACCATACGAAAAATTGTCTCTGTACATAGGAGAGATCATACAAAGCGGTGATTCCATATTTCTCAAAGGGTTAGATAAAAGAAGATGGTTTAAAAAAATGCTGATCGAAGAACAAAGTGATAATGTAAAATTTATCGATTTACCAGCTTGCCCAAATATAAAACAATTAAAGATCTTGTATAATTATATTAATTTTTGTTCTCATCATATTGGTACACGGGTTCAATGTGCCATACAAAATGTTCACATTTTGCACAAGTGGTATAATCAAAACCATTAATCGCAGTCTGCTGTCTACTTGTTCAGACATGTTCAAACTTGTCCAGACATGTTCAGACTTGTCCAGACCTGTTATAGCTTACGCAAACACTTCCTGCAGCCGGTGTAAGGTAGGGGAAAATATTATATATATAAGAATACTAATCATAGAAATATTAGTTTTACGATAACAATGACCGAAGACTGCTTCTCAAATCATAGTTGGGGTTTTGACTCATGGGCTGACGAGTCGTGGAGCCAGGAAGAGGAGGAGGTTATACTCTGGAGTGAGACTGAAGAAAATACTCCTCCTCCACCTCCTCCAATGGGACAACCACACTCCTGGTCAAAGGTGGAGGGCTGCAGCTGTATAAATTGCGCCAACATTCAGGGGTGGGTAAGCCCAACACAAAATTTTGAGGGGTGCGCACCACTACAGCAATCTGAACTGGAACAGGTGTCACCACCACCACAACCCACGTCACCACCTGCTTCGTTTCAAGCAACATATAGTTTTACACTTCCTGAACCAACACTGCCTCTAGATTTAAATCCCATAAAGATAGAAATTAGGTTAGGTAATAAACTTATACATGTAATTATTAAAGATTAAAATAAAAGACATTTTATTTTTAATATGTGTTTTATTTCATTAATATATACACCGTATTTATCTCATATGCAAAAAAGCAAAACTTGACAAGGAGAGGGAGAATAAATGTACACTTAAATATATGCTTTATTCAATTAATATACATATTATTTATACATAAGGGAAACAGAACTTAACAATGTGTAAGTATCGATATAATCTTGAGGTGTTGTTGAAGGCCAGGGACCGGAACATGGACCGCTTCTCCAACCAACAGCTTCACCATTTTCAGCTTTTCTGATATTTTCCTGAAGCCATTTAAAAATATCTGTGTGGTGACGTACAACGCTAGGCTGAAATATATAAGTTATATGGTTAGTATTTAAATATTCGAACACGTCTTCTATAAACTTGCTGTGGGCATAATAAGCAGCCTCAAAGACAGCATCATGAAGAAAATATGGATATTGCTGTTGCTCGTCAGTTGCAAATTCGATTCGAGAGCCAGATGATATTGTTTCAATAAGAAAATGCTGCTCGTAGGAAGTAATGCTCTGTAACGATAATTTTGAAAGGATTAAATTAAGATCTGTTTCAGTATTAATTTTCAACTCTCCTCTTCTTACTTCGTTAATAATTTCTCTAATAACATCAAAGGCAGCTAACATAGTTTTTAAAATTTCATTTACGATAGCGGTTTCAACACTTTTAAAGTGCGTAGCCCAAATAAGAGTTTTGCTCGGTATAGCAATACCAATTTTGTGCAATATATACTTCAAAGTTTGCAAGTCGTTACGTCCTATAGCATTACGTAAATGGAAATTATAGATTTCTCTATTTTTAACATACAAATCTTTGTTCAACCACAGTATATATGAATTTGACGGTAACATTTTGCAGACTGAGATATCTTAGAGAGAGCTGGTGTTTATAATGTGGTTGGTGGGCAGTAACCCCAAGGCAAAGTGTCAGTATACATACAGTTTACTATTCTTTTGTCATCATGTGGATCTAAAGCTTTTTTTCTTTGTTTTAAAGAAAATACGTTGTGGGTTTTTGATCTAATTGTTCTCTGATCGCAAAATACTGTTTCGTTATTAAACAGGCAGTCTTTGTAATCCTCAAATGTAATTCTATTTAAAGCAGCTCTGGTAATACCTTTAGCTTTCTTTGAAATTTTAAATTCTCCATTTTCAGCATCCTCTAATGTTTTGAAAGCATACAATTTTGCACGTAGACCAACAAATTCAGTAATTATTTTACCACTCATTTCGTCTTTCATTAGACCTATTACTTTTTTATTAACTTGTGGAAGGTTATATGGATTGTTCGGAGGATAATCGCTTGTATCAAATTTGTGAATATCTTCCCGTATAAAATCGTATATATCTGGAAGGGTAAAGTGATATATGAGACTATCAGTGTCTGTGTACAGCAGTTTTGCTTGATTACCCATCTTCTGTTTAATATAATTGTAATGAAAATCGTATATTAAAATTTTTGAAATATCTAGGATTGAAAATCCAACGAATATTGGCTTATTAAAAACTATTTCCAACTGATTTAATTCTATAAGTACCAAGTCTTTATCTAAAATAGTACAGCTGTGAAAATTTGGTTTTGATATGTATGCACTGGCTCCGTACCTACCTTCCCATTTAGAAATTAACTTTATTGTTTTGTATTTTCTAACATTTTCCATAGTTTTGCCAAATACAGCATTATTCATAAGTTTATAAAAATCCTTTTCAAAATTATTTTTGGCGGCTTGTCTTAATTTTGTATTTAAATCTATGTATGGTTTAAGCCAAGCTGATTGCTTAAATTTTAATATTCTGTGAATTTTTACAATTTTTAGCCCTAAACTTACAGCTTGCTGCAGATTGCGGTAATGTATTACGTAGTTTTCTTTTTTAAATAAAGTGGTTGTCAATTTTGATTGTTTGGATGTTGGTGGTGTATAATGGTCAGGGCATAGAGGCAAATCTTTGTGAAGTTCAAATAAATTTTGAGGATATTCTAAATCGACTTCATAAATATAGCCTGTTTCAGAATCTGCCGGAGTATTTAAATGATCAATTTTAGGAATATCTAAATCATTTACCCATTCAAACCCTCCATACGGTAGATATTCAGACATCCCGGCTCCGTACATGTTATTAATATCTAAATATAGGATATACGATTCAAGATCGGCTTCTACGAATTTTTCACCCATATATCGATTATTAGCTTTAGCGTATCGATTCGAACACTGTGCTAGCCCTCCTCTAATACCCCTCTCTATGAACAACAGTTGATCTACATCTGTCAGCAGCTCAAGTTTAACTTTAGTAGTTTTTAACATTGCCTGAAATGCCAATCCTGGTGCTGTGTAAAAATGTAGAGCATCTAATCCATACGTTTTCATACAATTCTCTCTAAAATTCTCAAACACGTCAGCTAAGAGTAGAACATCAACTGTAAGGTACATATCAGCATACTGACCTAGAGTTTGCATATTAAATGTGTTCCAAACACGCAGTGCATGTTCATAATTTTCATCTGAAATGGCTGTTCCATGCAGCTGACTAAAAAATTGTGTTTTGTCAGGAAGACTTTTATCATTCAACTTTTCAAAATTGTCTAGGTAGTCGTATGGAAAGATACCCTTACGTAATAGTAATTCAAATTCTTCTTGGCTCTTGCAAAATTTACGTGTAATGATTTTTAAATTGTTCGGTAAATTTAATGACAATTGTTCTAAACTGCTAGCCATAAACCGAAATGAGTCTAAAAATCTGAAATCAATATTTGTACCATCCACATGTTTTGTAAAAGATATAAATTTTTCCTTATTTATAGGCAACAATTTAATATCTCCCATAATCAGTTTTGCCAATGGTTTTATAATAAAATGAGAGTCATAACCGCTGAGATTATGAAAGAGAACGGGAATATAATGTGCATCTTTATAGTTAAGATTACAGTGTTGATGAGCACTACCTCTATACTCACCTGTCTGATGATTGTGATCACGTACACGCACGTCTTTATCGGTGAAAGGTTGTTTACAAATGTAACAGCATACCGATTTTTGAAATGAATCGTTTTCCTGCTGGCTAATATCCATAGGCTCTATATTTGACAGTATACTATTTACTTGATATGCTATAGATTGTAATTCTTTTACAAACCATTCCATACAGTCGGCACCACGATATATATTAAATCGAGATAAACTATCGTCATATGAACATTTTAAATAATAGGCAACACTAAATGGAACATGTTTTTGATAAACCCCTGCAACGTTCTGTTCTTTTTCTAAAACACACTCCACGTCCGCGTATATTGAAAATGGTACTTTTTCCTGGTATTTATAATCTTTAAATTCTATTGTTGTACCTTCTTCGGGCATTTTAATTTTGGTTTCATTTACACCATTACAATTTGTAATATGTCTTAAATATGATTCTTTAGTTACGAAATGATTTAAGCATGTATCGCATACTAAAGTTTGAGCGTGTTTCTTATGCATTTGAGTTGTAACCAATCTCGATAAGTTTCTTATCCAACAGAAATGGAACTGCCCCTCATCGTTGGATATCATTAGTAAATGTATAGCATCTTTATTAATTTGAGTATTTTTACTAATATAGATGGGCAATACTGAATTTTTACCAAATTTGTTTTTTCTTTCTAGTGTATATACATTTATACGTAAATCATTCATTGTTTCAAATTTTGATATATTTTTTAATTTCATTGGAAATTCTAGTCCCGAGTACTTTAAAACTTTACTGAAATGTGGATATGAAGATGTTCTATCAGAATTCCCATTTGCAGGACGTAATGCTGACACTACTGACCACAAAAAACAATATTCGTCATCATTTTTTACGTTAATGACGGCCTTTTTATTTTTAATATCTTGAGGTAACTCAATATATTTACCTACTGTTAATGGTGTGTAATGATTTAAATTTACTTTTAAATGTAATATCTCAAGCAAACTCCAACCTGAATCACGTTCTTGAAAATCTTCTAATTTCGTCAACAACTTATTCTCAACATTAGTCTCATACCACTCTTTTAAATTGGTGCCAGAATCAATTTTTTCATTTTTAGTACCAAACGTTTTTAAATCTACCTCGCCACTACTAGGTTTTATAAAATATGCACTAAATATTACGTTAGCTTTAAGCATTAACTTATCTTTTATAATTTGTTTCACTTTTATTGAGAAACTTCTGTATGCTTTTCCAAGAAATTCTTGTGGTTCCTTATAACCTAAATTTACAATCATACCTGTTCTTATTCTACTGTTAAAACAAGATTCTACATCTTCCCATATCAACTTGTTCTTTTGCTGCCGCTGCTGCTGACCACTCCCTACACCCGCTCCCTTCTTTGCTAATTTTGTTTTTAAATTTCGCAATAATTGCCGTTGCCCCTTTAACAAACTTAAATTTGCCTCTAGCCTGAATGGATTTTCATTTTTAAAACTATGCTTACGTATAAATCTACTAACAATTAAAATGGTTTTATTTACATGTTTAATCAATGTCTCAGCCTCATCACTATATTTTACAATCGCTATCGCGTCTTTGATTGTTTTTATTGAGTTCGAACTTAATTCGGTAACGCTGTCTGTCGCAGACATGTTCGCGCGCGTGCAGTTGTAATACTAACTCTTGCAGACAGCCGAGCCGCTCTATTTATTCATCATCGCAGCTGATAATGGAGGCCTGCGTCAGCAAAAATTCAAACAAAGGCAGCATTCAATTTAGCAGTAGTGCATATTTTGTCCTCAAACAATAGGTTCCTTTGTTCAATTTTTAACAGCTTTGCAAACATGTCTGGACATGTCTGAAGCTTGTTTATCTGATAATGGCGGTCAGCAAAAATTTCTCCAGACAACAATGGCTTCATTGTCCAATTATCGTGCTGATTTTAAAACAATGGATGTCATTGTTCAATTTACCAGCTTTGCACATTTTAATCTCTAGACAACAATGGCTTCATTGTTCTCGAATTTCGTGCTGATTTTAAAACAAGGGATGCCATTGTTCAATAACATCCTGCAAGAATAGACTGCGTACTCAGACGATGACTCACATCCGGTCGAGCCTGAGAAAATGTTGATAGCTTCTGATTTACTGATAACATCCTGCAAGAATGAACATGTCTGCATCCCAGACGCACGAGCGTGGGAAAATTTCAAAAACTACACTTTTAACCCAAAAAATTCCCGGAAGTGGCCGAGGTCAATGACCCCGACTAGGCCACGCCCACCGGCTAGGCCTGTGACCTTGACCTCGGCCAAAAAATTCCCGGAAGCGACCGAGGTCAATGACCCCGACTAGGCCACGCCCACTGACCTTGACCTCGGCTAGTCCCGTGACCTTGAAAAAAGTTCAAGGTCAAATGTGAGCCAGAACGCCCCTAGCTACACTACTGACATTTAAAATTAGAATATGTAAGTCACATCAAGGATTGACTCACTGTATGGTTGCTAAGACGTTAATTGTAGTTGCATTGTTACCATGAGCTTGAAGGAGAAATACTTTGACAAGTCCCTCGGGACTTACGAGTAGCTTTTCATATTTTGTTTCTATGACGAAAATGTACAATATCATGTTGCTAGTAGATAATAGTAATTAACGTATTAAGAGGGGTAACCCAGTCTTAACATTCGAGCATATTTTTACCACTCGAGCGAGTGCAGCGAAGCAAGAGTGGTAATTTATGTGAGAAATGTTAAGAAGGTTTCCCCTCGAAATGCGTTCATTAGTTTATTGTTCATTGAGGCAATAAGTTTGAATCAATAATAATTACTAAAACTGCTAAATCGAAATCGGACTACTATGAATATGTGTGATGTTGCTATAGAGAATGCATTTTAAATGAGTGGATGCATGTTAAATGTATCTTAACATTCGAGGACGCGAGTGGATGCATGTTAAATGAGTGGATGCATGTTAAATGTATCTTAACATTCGAGGACGCGATCATGTTAAATACTGTTTAACATTTCAATGAACAATAATAGATATGTTTTTTCCCTGAGGTTGACATGTGTTACCGAAGGTAAAGAACATGAATATCTCCCGTGGTGCATACAATATTTTATCTACTAGCATAATCGTAAAAATGGTATGAAATTTCAAAAAGTCATAATGACATTTATAATTAGAATATGTAAGTAACATCAAGGATTGCCTCATTGTATGGTTGCTAAGACGTTAATTGTAGTTGAATTGTTACCATGAATTTGAGGGAGAAATAATTTGACAAGTCCCTTGGGAATTATGAGTAGCTTTTCATATTTTGTTTCTATGACGAAAATGTACAATATCATGTTGCTAGTAGATAATAGTAATTTACGATACAAGTGCGTAAAGCTACTCTTTAGGCACGAGTGGGGTAGAGTAGTTAAAACGCGAGTGAGCGAGCGTTTTAAGCCCCGCGAGTGACTAAAGATGCTTTACGCAAGTGTATCGTACAATATTTTATCTACGATAGAATCTAGAAAACACGGTAAATATTAAAAAAAAATTTAATGTAAATTAGGATTACCAGCAACCGGTCGTAATTTTGCGTGTTTTAAAAATTTTAAAACACGTTGCTACTGACAACGTGCCTAATGAAATCTTTTAAACACGTTACTATTGACGACGTAAACTAATGAAAACATGTTATTAAACAGTCGTTTTACAAACCTAAAACTGCCAACTAAAAGGCAATTTTACACACAGTCGTAGATAAATAATATTTCGTAAAGATTACACATACCTACCACACTGAACAATCATGCTCAGAACCTAATACATTGTTGGTTAGACAGCTTTACATAAAGACATCAGCATTATTTTCGTACAAATATAAACAACAATTTCAAACTTTTCTACATGGGCACGGTACAAGAACTAATAGTAATCTAACACTTCTTATTTCCTAAAGTATTTAAAACTGATTCACAAAAACACACCTTATACCTATGCCCTAAATTATACAACTATATTCCGATTGAAATCAAAGTATGTAGTTCACTGAACCTATTTAAATTAAATATTAAAAATTGGATAAGAAAAATGGGATTGGATTATTACTCTTACCTATCTTTAGCCTTTTAATACTGTAACTACTTAATAATTAGTTCATTCATTTTGGTACTGTTTTTTTTTGTTAACATTCTTTTTTCGTGGTCGCTCGCAAGCATTGCTTATGTGACCAAAAGAATATTGTATCTTATTCTAAGTAGAAGTAATTTTTGGTATAACAGGATTTATTTTTCATTTTATTTTCCAGTTCAATTAAATAATCTGTACATTATTGAAGAATAAATCAAATAAAAAAAACAGAAAGTGTTTAAACGTAGGAGTATTTCACTTAAAGTGCAAACATAGGGAAATAACATGTCAAAAAGTATTTATGCAGATTCCTGCTTACCGCTTGAATTTGTAGTGGTATCAATCTAAAGAGAAATAAAATGCGCTTAATTTGATACTACTTTACTTGAATTTGTTGCTGAAGCATTTTAACATCTGACATTGACTAGGAGTTAAAAGCTAAAAGCTCCTCAATTATTACTTGCGATACCTTCCTTCAAAACTGGACTTAATGCTCTTTACCGTAAATAGTATATTTTTATTTCTTGACTTAATACATCTTTAGATATGCTAAAAACATTGGCAACCGTTACATAGTTTAGAAATTCTGGTTAGTTCTGATGAAAAAATTACCACGATAGAAGATTCCGCAGTTGCAGAAAACGTTAGCGGTGAGTTTTTAAGCTATTATGCACAAAATACGAAATTTTATTGATCACTCCTTACCTTTAAAAAGTCGTATATGACTTATGTTTTATATAGCGACTCCATCATATCAGAGGAACCTCACCGGACAAAAACGCTAATGGTAAAGAATTTATTAAATTTATTCGCTCGTTAACAAAATCAATCTCTTATCTACTTGACTTACACATAAATACTTTCTATTCTTCTAGACGTTTCTTCATGTGATGGTGAAAATTTGAAATCTAACGATAATGAACTTGGCAGAAATAACATCGCAGAGTATTTGCCCCGATGAAGAAAGTACTTTTGATAATTCAGATGCCCATTCTAATTACGAAATATCTGGAACATCAGAACTGCAGAAGAAAACGAAGAAATTAATTTCAGCGAACATGACACTGAAAAAAATAGAAGGCGAAACAGAAAAAAAGCAAAGCTACACGGAAACGGAAAAGGAATGTTAAAAAATGGAAGGTTGTTGTTAGAAAGAAAAAAATCTGGTGTGATACACTCACACAACTTCCTTTTACAGTGATCTTATAATTAGTTAAATATTTAATTTTTAATTTTTAAGCATTTGTCAAAAATTTTCAAAAATTACGAATTCTACAAAAACGGTACAAAATAGAGCGTTAGTTGAAGAGACAAATTTTCTCTAAAATCTTAAGCAGAATTCAAAAATGTAATAATATACCGGGTGTTCTATTTAAAATAGGAGTTAATAAAAAAAATAGAAAAAAAAACAAAAGAAACCCACTTTAGAAGTATTCAACTGGAAAATCACCTATCTCACGTTAATGCACATTAAAAATGTAATAAAAATGTAAAGTCTGAAAAAAATCGTTAGAGCCGTTTTTGAAAAAATCGAAAAAAACTAAAAAATCACAAGAGTAAACACCTACTTCCGGTTATGCGATTTTTTTAAAAAGCTTGCTGTCTCATCTACATAGTACACAAAACTTATATATGAAGTTTCAACGCCATACCTCTTTTCGTTTTTGAGATATTCTGTTCACAGACACACAGACAGACAGACACACAGACAGACAGACAGACAGACAGACAGACACACAGACCAATGAAAAAAAATATGTTTTTTGGGATCAGGGGACTCTAAAACGTGAAGATCTGTTGAAAACTCAATTTCGAATTTTTGGGGTGAATCCAATACTTCCTTTACGGTAAAAGGAAGTAAAAAGAGTCTCAGGTGAAGCCTATATTTCGAAAAATAACAACAAATTAATGAAAGCACGAAAGGTGGAACTACATGTCACTTAACTTGCAAACTCAAATGTTCTCAACAGTTCTGGGAAAATGAACGCGAAAGTGTCCTGAAGCAATTTTGGTCTGTGGAAGCTGATATAAATCAAAAACGTCAGTTTGTGGATTCGTGTGTAAGAGTAGAAAATGTTAAACAATGAAGAGAAAGGGCAGTAGAAAGATATGGAACAAGAAGTCAGATTATTCGCTATTCTTTCGCAAATTTGTATAACAGTTTGCAAAACATTTTTCTTGCACACACTTGCTATATGGCAAACATTTGTAAAACAGCTCTATCTAAAACAAGGAAACGGTGAGATAGTAACTGAAGACAAAAGCGGGAAGAAATCCTTTCCAATAAAACAATCGAAGAAGTTAAAAATAGCGTCCGGCAACTATACGGAAATTTCCAGTTGGAGAGTCTCATTACTCATTTCATACGTGAAAAATCGACAAAAAAATATTTGAGGGCACACTTAAATATCAGTAAAATATATAAACATTATAAGGATGATTGTCAAGATAAGAATATTCTACAAAAAGACATTGCAAAACAATGAATATACCACGATATTTTTAATAAAGAATTCAAGTAACGCATTCAAGTCACCTGTGAATGATACGTACTTGCGATGAATGCGATGGCTACCATATTCAACTACAAGATTCATCAACATTAAATGACCGAAATATGATAAGATTAAAAACATGATCAGCACCTAAAAGACGCATCTAACAGATACCAGTTGAAAACAAACAACGGTCTTGAGAGAATCTGAAAGAAAAAGTAATAATGGTTGATCTCTAGAAGTGTCTCCCTATACCTCTATTAAAAAATGCACAGAGCTTTTATTCTCTAAAATTGTGGACATTTAACTATACCATTCACGATGTATAAAAAAGTCTATTTTAGTATGTGGGATGAATCAATTGCAGGGCGGGGGGTTAACGAAATGGAATCATATCTTTGGAAATGTGCAGAGATTGGTAATATTAATAGTGTAGGGGAACTGACACCTCGACCACAAAATATAATTAATTTAATGAATTGACAATTTTATTGTGACCACTCAGAAAGTCAGTAGATGTCAGTCGTTTCTAGGTTAAATTACAGTGCCTTTATATAGACAGTGGCGACAATGGGGTGTCCTATTTTTGATTGGCTCCCTAGATCACGTGGTTTTAGCCGCCATGTTTATGCTAGATCACCTGTGATTCGTGTTATACTTTTGGCAGTACTGAAGTGTATTGTCAGTCTATGTCAAATTCGAGGTTAGCAGGTTAGGTTTTGCGTCAGTTTTGACACAAACTGACGCAAATCTTAACTTGCAAATCTCAAATGTTTTCAGTACTGCCAAACGTAAAACACGTATCACAGTCAACTCTGATCACGGATTTAAATAAACACCCGTTAGAAATTTGCCTAAATATGGCGGCGGGGGTGTGGCTTAGTTGTATTGTCGCCACTGTCTATATAAAGGCACTGTAGGTTAAATTACAGTGACTATACGTATAAGGACAGTGTGGCCAATTTTTAAAAAGGCAGCCATTAAGAGTCGCCTCTACAACAGCCAGCCACGCCCTTAGGTATTGTTCTGTGCACCGCCTGCTAAATTGTAAGACAAACGTCACCCTGCTAAATTGTGACATAAACGTCATTTTATACGGACTGGACATATGTGAAATTCGGAGATACTTTGCAGAGCGCTGTATACCCACGATCGCGAAAATTTGTGCAATATGAGGTGGTCAAATGTGCAGTGTAACATTAATTTTACAAGAATGTCAATAATATTACTTAAACAGAATTAAACGGCAAGAGACGATGTGAAACGGAAGGAAGCGCTGCCAGCGATTAAAAATTCTCGTTAACGGAGTAACCTAATATTGGAATATAAGTCAAGGTGTCCTTTTTTATCTTCTTTATTGTGTTTTTGTACGTAGAAAACGAAAATTGACAACATTTTGCGTTGATCGACACAGAGATTAGGTACTTACAAAAGCTCAACAAAAAAATTGTTTTTTATATTCATAATCAAACCGTTGTATTTATTCCACCAGTTCATTTAGAGGAATAGGATATTCAGTGTTAAGTAACCCATAAATTCTCTTTAATTTGATACAATAATCTTTGGCATTAAGACATTGATATAGTTTATTATAGCTTTTGATTTGGACTAATGCGCAATTTTCGCAAAAACCATTTTACTCTAACTCGTTGACATTTACTTATGCAAACGAAAATTCGGCATTCGCTTACACAGAACACTGTAGAATTTTATGAGGATTATTTCATTTCACTTCATATTGGGGCTACTTTCAATAATAAAGGACTTAGAACCAATTGTGTGTGACTATGTGTAATTTCGTAAAACGACTCGTAATGGCGGATTTTAAAACAACCAATCAGAAACAGGACCAAAATTGACCACACTGTCCTTATATAGCCACTGTAGGTTAAATAGTGTACCTGTATAATACTAAAGTATTATACAGTTACACTAGGTTAAAACGACATATTTAGCCCACTGTATACAGGGTGTTATGGAAATGAGTGCAAATATTTTAACCCGTAATAGAACTTGTTAAACTGAACAACTTCTTCATTTATCATTTTTTCGAAAACGCCCCCAAAACTGAGTTCAAATTCAAAACAGTTTTACTCTAAAAATGCATACCCGCCTATGAAATAATATTTTACTTTAAACGCACACCGATAAAACCTATAGTTCACATCTGGTCACCAACGTTCTTTATCAATTGAGGTAGGTAAGTTATTGACCGCATGTTTTTGTGCAAGAACTTTGCAGTTTTAATATACCTTGTGTCGTTCACCTTTAACTAAGAGTTGCTGAACAAGCAGCTCGTCAAATTTAGGGGAGATAAATTATTGAAAAAATATGTGATTAAATTAAAAACGATAAATAGAAAAGTTGTTCATTTTGGTGAGCTCTATGACTGGTTAAAATATTTGCACTCATTTCCATAACACTCTGTATTTTCAACCGTATAACAACACGAATCCGTCGTCTGCAACAATCAACGCAGTCGACGCATGAATCGTAGTAGTAACTTTGAAACAAAAACAAAATTTAGCGATATCGATATGGATACGTTATTTATTTTATTTATCATGTCACCGTCACTGTAAGAACAAATTCTACGTAAATTTTTACCACATTCTACAATAGAAAATGTAAGTAAATCGGGGTTTTTTAACATACAAAATTATGGGTTGTTGTCCTAAGAAGCGGAAAAAAAAGTGCAAGAAACGTCGCAAAAGTTGCAAGAAGAAATGCGTCAAGTCCGGTCGAATAACTAACAACCCTTTTCTTAACTTTCTGCGAATATTCCGAAGGAAACACTGTGGCTGGTCTTCCAAACGACTAGCCGTGGAAGGAGCACGAAAATGGTGCTCCATGAGCAAATGCGAACGCATGAAATACATCAGGCAAGCCTGTCTGAAAGGAAAGAAATCGGGCTGTTGTAAAATACTGCGGAACCCTAAGTGTAGAAGGAGTGGAGGAAAGAGAAAGTGCAAAGCGAAGAAGCGGCGGAAGCGGCGTTGCAAGAAAAAAAAGAAGAGGTGCAAACGCAAGAAGAAGTCGTGCAGCAAGTGTGACAGCAGCCTTTTTGGTTCAACGTCAGCTGCCTCGTCAGGTTCAGGCCACTCGGCGTTATCTGGCCAATCTGCTCTTTCTGTGCAATCCGGACAATCTGCAGCTGCACAATCTGCTCATACGGCACAGTCCGCACAATCAGCACAGTCGACGGTGGCTTTTTCACTCTTTTCGGCGTTATAAACTGTACAAATTATGTATTTCGGCAGTCTAAACCATCAAAATTCTAATTATATATTCAGCACATGTGGCCGTTGTTATATTTTTACAAATATTTGTGCACTTATACAATTTTAATATATGTATTTTTACACTACATTGCCTTATTTTAATGACCTTGAATTTAAAAAAATCTAAACCAATAGTTCAAGTTTAGAGAAAATACTTTAAGCCTTTTAAATGCCGTTGGAATTTATATTTCTTATAAAATTCAAATGTGGGAGGAAATGTCTTGCATTTCAGTAGTACCGACCAAGTGTCAACTTAGTTAAAGTATTGGAATGGTCAATTCTGCTTTGCTGTGAGCAAATTGATGAATGCTATTTGTCTATTATTGGATACGAAATAGTAAGTATTCTTCATGCAAGAGGTGAAAACGTTACTACGATGTGTAGCATGTATCAGACCTCGTCCATAACGAAGAACAACAACTTATTCGTTTTTGAAGGCTACCTGTATGTGAACTATCTTCTTTCTAAATTATCCTACAACTTCTTGTTAAAGCGTTATACACTTATACATGCTGTGGGGTGGTTATTCGTCACAATCCCTAATAAGTGTATGAGAATTGGTTCTACTGGAAAATGATTGCTTCTAAACATTTTAATAGTTTCTCATTTGACAGATCGGTCAACTAACGTGTGTTCATAAACAGTCGGCAACCCAGTTGCTTTGAGAAACAAAATGTTATACCGTTGATTAATTTGTGCAACACAATGAAGCTTGGACAAACGTCCACTAGTTTTATGGAACGTCACTGAGTACTGTCATAGCCCGTTTAGGTTGGTTCAGTTTTGAAATCATGTTTTTCTACAACTGACACATAAAAGTGACATTAACTTTTCAATAAGTGTGCGTGAAATTGCGTTTCACACACTAGATCGTAAATAAAAGATTTTACGCACTAGATTTTAAATTTATTATTACAAACACCATTTTCTTAGTTACAACACATATAAAACGTTACGTACATAATAATATTACTCTACTTATTTGCTATATACGTATGATTTTGTTGCAGAGAATCTTTTATTCTTTTTTTGACGGCTGTAGAAAAAACGTTGTTTGTATTTCGTGGCAAAATTCGTGTTTCTATGGTGCGTTTGAATGACTTTTCTGCCTCGACCTAACGGTCTCGGCGAAAATTGACATTCTCACGCTCCATAAAAATACACTCATTTCGCTCACTTAATACAAAAATTAATATTACGCCGCAACAGAAAGCATTTATGCTCGAAAGTTATTTTCGCAATGGAGTACTAGAAAACAGTGAATGACAATACTGGATCGAAGCTTCTAAAAATGAATTCAGATTGAGATTTCCAAATCTAGTGTGTAACCACAATCAGTTTAGGAAGCTGTTGAGCAGATCACTTGCAAATTTTCGGGAAACTGCTTCAACTAATATACAACGGGGAGGTGGAAGACGTAGAGTTCGCACGGGACATGTCAATATGGTCCGAAACGCGATCGAAGAGCGACCTACATCTTCAGTTCGAAGGCTTTCGCAAGAGCTAGACATTCGTAAATCAAGTTTGTACATTATTTTAAAAAAGGATATTCACTCGCATCCATACAAATTACAAATTTACCAGGATGGGTTAGGTCCAGATTATTAGAAAAGAGTTCAGTGCTGTCAGTGGTTTAATGAGAATTTGAACAATGGTGTACTCGATAAGACATTTTTTTTAGACGAGGCCTGGGTGCACTTGAATGGTTACCTTAATACACAAAATATGCATATGAGGGGAATCGAAAATCCTCATTACCTACTTGAGAGAAGCAACGATGCATCCTGTTAAAATAAGGTTGTGATTAGCAGTAAGTCGTAGAAGAATAATAGGGCCAATATTTTCTGAAGAGACTATAAATGCTAAAAATTATCAGAACATAATCTTAGAACCGTTTATCAATGAACTTCATGAAGACGAGTTGGATAACCAGATATTTTCAATGGGATTTTGGGCATCCGTACGTTGCTCATGTAACTTTAAATTATTTACGAGAACTTTTCGATGACCGTTTAATAGGTATAGACCTTTATCCGCCACATTCTTGCGAACTTACGCCTTTGCATTACTTCGTGTTTCCGTACATTAAAATAAATGTGTTTAGAAGCCCAGTACCTACACTTTTGACACATTGTTTAACAGTTAATAGAACTTGCTGTTGAAAATAATGATGTTTGCATTTTTTCTGTTTTAATAGACATACGCACGGGCTGCTGAATTGTGTGACAAACGTCACTACAGGTCACAGAAAGTAGATTGGGTGTCAAGGTAGGTCATGAAAAGCGCTGTGATCATATTTGATGAATTGGCAATATGTGGAAAGTTGTCAAAAACATACAAAGTTAGGTTATATTTTAAATGACAAGTAAACAACAACGGTGGGCAGAGCGATTTCGTTTGCGCAGTGACTAACGTCATATGACAGATTCTTTGTGTTTTAAAGTGTGGAAATTGCTGTTGCTGGGATAGAAGGTTTAGCAGAGCCTGGTTGTTCAACGTACATCATTATTTCCGCAATCCTATTAACATTCAAGAACTGATAATATACCATACCGCAATGTTGCGTACGCCTCTGATTTATTGTGTCATTTAGCTTAAATAAGGTTAACAATTTTATGTCAATATGATAGATGTAAAAATGTTACCAATACGAAACTTGAAAATTACTAGATTTTAACATTAGTTCCGATTTTCACCGCGTTCCAATCTACTTTCTGTTAAGGTCACTATATCAATAAGGTACCGCCATTCCATTTCTCGCGTGAGAATGTGAGGAAATTGTGAGATAAAGATAACAAATACAAATTTCCCAAGTGCAATAGGGAAGACACTACTTTTTGGGGATTTTCTTTTTGGTGTAATGGCACTTGTGAAGTGAGGAATCTGTTAGGTTATGTGTTTTTATCCCCAGTTGGAGAAAATTGTGCGACAAGGATAGATATAAAAATCACTAATGGCGGTACCTTATTGATATAGTGACCTTACTTTCTGTCAGAGCCAGTGTATATAGGAGAGTACCGCCATTCTTTGATCCGTGAAAATGCCGCCATCGCGGCCATTTTTGTTCCCATCAGCAATAACTGATTGAGTTATGTCTAAAATTTTACTTGCAATTGGCAAGACTGTAAGTCTATGTCAAATTCGAGGTTAGCAGGTTATGTTTTGCATCAGTTTGTGTCAGAACTGACCCAAAACTTAACCTGCTAACGTTGAATTTGACATAGACTTACAGTCCCACCAATTTTAAGTAAAGGTTTGGATTGCCAACAAACGTCACGTTGACGGAATTATGTTACAAACCTCAAAGTGACGCATATATTAGAGGAATAAACATGGCGGACGTGGCGGTACTCACTTATATCTACTGGCTCTGCTTTCTGTAACCTGTACTTTTGTCAAACAATTCAGCAGGTCGTGGACATCCGTTTCTGAAATCAAAACCTACTGGGATGACGACTGTTTATGAACACCCGTTATGTGATAAATAACTATAGTACAGTCATTTGGTAGTTTTACCTGAAAAGTTTTCCGGGAGTTTTGAAAATGGGTAATTTTATAGATTTCGATGTGCTCTTTTCGAATTTCAACTTTGCCACCTCGTATCTTTACCGCTCGCGCCGCCATAATGGCTCCTAAAAACAGTTTTGACAATATTTCCTTTCCGACTCATTTCACGATAAAAACATTTATATACAAAATAAAACTAGAGAAAATTTCCTACAATTTATATAATAACCTTTTTTTTTTGTTAAATCAATAGTTTTGGCGTACGAGCACCGCAAACTGTAGTTCACCAAGCGTTTTGGCCAAAAAACTCATTTCCACACCACCTTGAGGTAGAGAAAGCGGCGCGTTCTTTTTATCGTGGTATCCCCAGTAGGCCTAATCCACATGCAATTCACTATTTCAAACTTTAGCGCATTCTCCTTCGCTTCGCTGTTCTTGATGGACTAGATGTTGCTAGTTCATTGTCTTTAGTTCCGATCGAAACGTCACAGACCGAAATTTCTTCCATACCATCCTGGATGGAATTATCAGTTTCATCGCAATCCTCTTCGTTCTCGATTTCATCATACGTTTATGGGAAAATAGTCTCCGTTTCTTCCTCTTCATCGCTATATTGTAATGGAACTTGGGAGTTATCACAGGTACTACTACAATTCGTGCATATAACGGTGCACTTTAACTCAGCCTTTCTGCACTCACAGGCTTTTTGACATCTCTTTTTGCATTTGCAAGAAATAAGTTTTAACAAACTTTCCGGAGCTGGGGCCTCGAGTGTGGTGACATGAATTAGCCCGTTCTTGTTTCTTTTTCATCCCCATTGCTCTGCATTTTGTTCATTCCCATATCACTGCTGACCATGGTGATAGGTTCGGAACGAATGTTGTCGTGCTGCTGCTTCTGTTGGTGGTAGCGACGCAATATTAAATTGACTTTTATATGCTGATGTTATGAAGCATGCATATCTATAGTTGTTTAAAGACATACTTTTTTACTTTTCACATTACTGTAACTGTATAATTCAAGAATGAAGCATTCTCCAGTTTTAGCAATGATCTCTGAATCAGCATTTGGATTCTTGAATACCTGGATAACCTCGTTTAAATCTGGATTTTTTCGGAGTACATTAATAAATTAAATTTTTTCTTGATTAAATAATGCAGATGTTGTATCACAGCCACTGAAGGAATGCAAGAATAAAATATGATTTGCGGCTGCTTTATCTATGATACTTTTTCTTGAATATATTTGTTGCAAAAATTTTCCTTTTCCTGGTTTGAGATCATATATGTTTGAAGGCGTAGATAGAGCCGTCAAAAGAATAAGAAGATCTACATCTTCGCCAACAACTATTACGAAATCAAATGCCGATGAAACGCTTATTGCGGTATTGATTATTAGCGTATCCGCATCTTCCGTGGCTTGTTTGACCATGAAATTCTCAGCTTCAAATTTTGTCTTTAAGATTCCAATGAGGCGGCTCTTGTGTGCATCACTGCCCATTTATTTTGTGACACAGTTGGGTCTACTGAAGCAGTTTTCCGTGATCGTCGGGATTGCTCCGCATATTTGCTACATCTTCCGGATATCCGTCAAATACGATAATGGTATTGGATGTATATTTCTATCGAACGCAGGTAACGTATTTATTCCAAATGGATGAAAACGATTCACCGCGATGCCAAATGACTCGGTGTAATAAGTATCCTCTGTCGATGATATACATCGTATTTTCAAAATTTATATCTCCAGAATGTTGCTCAAATGTGTTATACATAGAAGATTTAATACATTTGCGCATACCTTCGTCATTGAAAAGGGATAATGTAAATGGAGGCAGTTCGTACGTAAGGAAATTTTCAAGTTGCTTTTCAGATTCTTTTGCAATGCACATTCTTTGGAAAATTAATAAAGGATTAATCGAGACAATGTCGTCTTCTATCCGGATGCCTGCATTCATAACACCAAGTGATTTTATTCGGTCATTTCGTTTGAATTTTACGGTATAGAAATCGCTGCTAATGATTTTAGAAATGCCAGCAGCACCAATTTCTTGAGACGTGTGACAGTTTATCTTTTCATCTCCGATAACTCCAGTGCTTATTGACATGATTTCCTTTATTTCTGGAAAAGGTGGGTGGTTGCACAACCAATCGATCAGTTTTTTTACGTCGTCATTGTCACGATTAACCCGCGAACTTCTCATTTCGACATGCTGCTCGGAACTGGAAAAAGCTACATTGCAAAACTTTTTAACTTCGTCGCAAATATTGTGCAGGAATTCCTAAGGTCCACTTGGAAAGCACGCTTTCCTTAACTCCTGGGCCATGAGTAAGGCCGCCAAGACATTTCATCGTCCTCATCAACGACTGCTCAATTGTCATATCTGACCACGTACCACACCAAAATTTGTCGGAACGTCTAATTGTAAAGTATCATTTAGTTGTGAAACGTTCGTATTCTTCAGCTGTCATTCTTTCCTCCAAATCAAGCATATCTTGCAAATATAAATGGCAAGATTTTGCATATAAGAAGTAGCCACTGTTTCTGGACAGTGTCAAGATGTAAATTCTTCCTGGTCCACCACGAATACCACTGACCTATCGAAATTGTATAAAATTCTTTCTACTTCTGCACTGAGATCGGGTGTGAAATTTATTGACTGTAGGACAATTACATCGTATGAGGAAATAATTTCCCGCGCTTTGAAATACAGGGGCTGGTCAAATGTAACGAAACAAGTATGCTGGTGTGATGTCTCACATTTTTCAGAAGCAGATAAGAGAGCAGTCAAAATTGTGTCGTAAACACTCGGTGGAGCATTAATGAAGGGCAAACATCCTACAAATCATTTTGAGAAGGGGAGTTCCGATGTCGCTTGTTCCATGATCCACTTCATCCAGGTATGTTAGGCAGGTCAACCCATTTTCCATCTAGGCACAATAAGTCCGAAACGGACGGCATAATCACTTCCGAAACTGCACGAATGCTACCGAGGTTTTGAATGTTTCTTGTTTTCAAGCCCGTATCGTTTCTCCTCGTAAATGTTTTTCATGCAATGGTACCAAAACTACCTACGACTTTTGCAGACGGCATTTGCTTTAATCGTCGAATACTTTGATCGGGATCGATAGCATTTCTAGGTGTTAATACAATGAATACTGCCCATGGCATGAAAAGTGTTGTGACCATCTAATGTCAGCGTGTTGAAATCAGCGTTGTCGAAAACATATTGCGAAAATGAATTATCATCGATATCCAACGATGAGCACATTATAGTGTATCTATTAATCGCCGGGATCCATACTTTTGAAACAAAAATGCAGCTACTCCGACCTGTAATGATGATATGAAAGATTTTGGCCTTGCAGCGGCAATTATAGAATGTGCGAGAGCAATGCTTTTTTCTTCCATTTCTCAAGAGACGCACATTAGTTTTCAAAATTACATCATCCAGGAAAATGCGTAAAGTTTCAGGTCTCAGACTCAACATCTTGAAAAAAATTATCTGATGGAGGATAATGTTTTGTCTCGTAGACCCTAGAGCGAATATCCTCTATAACGATTGCTGCTGCCTTTACAATATGCCGACGTCTGTCTTATCACTTTTTTGGTTGTACCAGGCTTCCGTCAATAACTTAAACCCTGTATTTCGAAAACAAACCAAAGGAGCCTTATTGCCAGTGACGGCAATTAAAATATCATCACCATATTTTTTGAGGAGTTGTGCTTTCACCGCTTTTACGTGTAGACGGTAATCACCTTGAATTTTGGTCATCAGTTCGTCAAGAGAAAACTGATATTGTTCGGAATTCTGCTCGAGATAAGAATAAATGTACTGCATCGCAGTATCGATCTCGTTTGCATACGAACCTCTTTTTTTTCTTCAGTCTGTGGTGCTTGGTACAATTTTTTAATGCACGAATTGTGATACTGTGCATCGGCTGCGACCAAATCATGAACATGCTCGAGACGCTCAACAATCGCTCGACCCCAATCATCATTACGAGCTCGAGTAAGTTCTGAAATACTGTTTTACATCGATAATTTACGTACGCCATACATATTACGATCGCACAAGCGCGTCTGTTTTTGTTTCGCTATAAACTCTGCTGTTATGTGTTATCGCAGCAGCGCACAAAAGACAATGGTTTCTGAATGAATATGTTAGGCGCGTAGATCGCAGTTGTGGTTGAGAAGTCGTGACATCGCTTCCTCTACGCAAAGATGCAGCGATTAACTTCTCATTATTTTTTATTTTATTGTTTTCGACATACATCAAACCACTATCGATCTCAGTCCCACCAAAAGTTTATCCTTGTTGTCCTTTCTTTTAATACTTGACTTACGAAAAGTCTCTTGCAAAGCACAAATAAAACAGTTTACTTCATTAGAAGCCATGCAAACAATACTGTGAAACGATAGACGTGTACTGATGACTCAGACTAAATATTTCTATTGAGCTCTGCCGGCAGACGTTTCGTAAAAGGGAGAGAAGGGGGCCCGACATAAAGGCGACGCATATTTCTTTATACCTGCGAAGGATAGGCCATAGTAAGCCGGTTTTTCAACGCATAGTAAAATATTTATTGTTTGTATAGTTTTTAGATTTAAGTTAATTTTATAATTTACAAATGTAATCAGTGAAAATTAAATGTCACGGGTTGGAGTAGATGTATAATGGTTTGCGGCGCTCGTACACCAAAACTATTGATTTTACGAAAAAATGGTTATTACATAAATTGTAGGAAATTTGTCTAGTTTCATTTTGTATGTAAATGTTTTATCGTGAAATGAGTCGGAAAGGAGATATTGTCAAAAACTGCTTTTAGGCGCCATTTTTCTAATATGGCGGCGCGAGTGGCAAAGATACGAGATGGCAAAGTTGAAATTCGGAAAGAGCACATCGAAATCTATAAAATTACTGATTTTTAAAACTCCCGGTAAACTTTCCAGGTAACCTCTTTTTTTAGAACCAAATGACTACTACCGGGTGATTAAAAATGCTTTTCCATCAAGTTGCTTTTAAAATATTTGTTGTATGAACAATATGCTGGGGACACTGTAAGTCTATGTCAAATTCGACGTTAGCAGGTTAGGTTTTCCGTTAGTTTTGACACAGACTGACGCAAAACCTAACCTGATAACCTCGAGTTTGTCATAGACTTAAGTGCCACGAACATAATATGTTTAATATATAGGGTCCAGCAACTGGTATGACCTATTTTCCAAGACCTGTCCTAAGGATAAAAAGTAATGGATTGAAACAAATTTGAGATGAATATCAACTTTATTATGTGCAATTTTAGTTCCTAAGAATTACTTCATTTAAATGGCCTCCCTGAGCCTCGATGCAGTACTGCAATCTTTTTGCATCACTCTTCTCAACAATTCTGGTCCAATACTCTCTATTTCTTCTGAAATACTCATTTTAAGGCCTTGTATTGTTTGAGGACGTTTCTCGTAGACCTTTTGCTTCAGATATTCATACAAAAAGAAATCAGGAGCCGTCAAATCGGAGAAATTGGACCGCCATGTTATGTTACCAAACCTCAAAATCCACTGTGTTCACAACTGATTGACTCCGTATAAAGCTTTTAACCACGTATACGCGTTGGTTAATTGGAAAATTATCCATGATCTATTAAACCGCATAAATTAACGCACACAAATCTGACAATAGAAATGCCAATAACAAAATAATGTTTTCGTAACACCTACTAAAAATAGGTCATACCAGTTGCTGGATCCGTTATATATATATAATAATACACTGCGCCAATAAATTAGGGGAACACTAAAAAAATAGTGGTAAATTCCATTTTTAAAAACTGCAAGAAGCGGAAGTGAGTCAACTAGTTAGATTATCATTTATTTAAACAAAAAATAATTAAATTTAATTATTTCTATTTTTTAAATCTAAAGGACAAACAAACATGGCAAAACTGTGCAAAACAAGGCTTAGGAACTTTATAATAAATTTAAAAAAAATTAAACTTTCAAAGAAAGCTAGTAGCGCGTATGACCTCCATGAGCTTGGATAATGGCCTGGCACCTTCGAGGCATACTTTCAATCAATCTCCGTATATCTTCTTGAGGTATGTTGGTTCATTCCTCCAAAAGAGCTACCATGAGCTGTTGAAGTCTCTCTGGAGCTACAAGTCTGTTCCTGATCCTCCGATCCAACTAGTCCCATAAGTGCTCAATTGGATTCAGGTCTGGGCTAAGAGCGGGTCAGTCCATCACGGGAATTTGGTGTTTTTCCAAGAACCGTCTTGCCTGAGCTGCTACGTGTGGACGGGCATTATCTTGCTGGAACAGAAACCCAGGATCTATACGGGCCGCAGTAAGTACCACATGGTTTGCAAGAATGTCCTCGATGTATCGGGCAGCATCCATTTGTCCAGGTACAACAACGAGATCTGTACGAATGTTAAAAGCGATACCAGCCCACACCATATCAGATCCTCCTCCAAACTTATCAACCTGCTGAACCAATTCTTCACGATAGCGTTCCCCTGCACGTGCCCAAACTCGAAGACGACCATCACAACCTGTCAACCTAAATCTTGACTCATCACTGAAAAGCTCTGATGACCACTGCTCCATTCCCCAATCTGCATGTTGTTGAGCAAATGCCAACCGGTCTCTTCTGTGATTCTCAGTCAATCGTGGTTTTCGGACTGGCCTTCTTGACCTCAGATTGTTCTCCCGCAACATTTTTCTTATGGTTTCTGTACTAACCTGGATACCACTGGCTCTTCTGAGGACATTTTGTAGGTCTCTAGCAGTGGATGTGCGTCGTCTAAGCACACAATTGCGGAAAAATCTGTCTTGCTGTACGGTTGTTGCTCGCTTTCGGCCCTGACCAGGTCTCCTACCATAACTTACTGTCACTAAGTAACGATTCCAAATCCTGGACACAACAGAAGGGGTCACATTAAGTTCTCTTGCAACTTGACGTAAGGTGTGGCCTTCTTCAATTAATGTTACGGCTCGTGCAACTTGAACTTGACTAAAATGCCTCATTTTAGTGGTAAACAGCGTAGAGAAATCAAATAATGACGTAGACATTCAATTTTTTCCATTTTCGTTGAATGTACAGCTGCTTGATATTGAAAATATTACTTTGCATTCTGTAATTAAGTTACTTATCTGGCAATACATGCAAAAATAAAGTGCCGAGTTGCATAAAGTAGGCGAATTACTACTTACGAGGCTTTTGTCTAATAGATACATATGAAAGAAAATCCAAAATTCCATTATCTTGAACAGCATTGATGATTTTATTAGTGTTCCCCTAATTTATTGGCGCAGTGTATTATTATTTATTCAAATAGGTTTAAGTTTTTTTTAATGCGGTGTCTCAGAAAGAAATTCACTTTTAAAAACGCCATGACTTCTTTATTTTTAACTTATTTGTATAGATAATTATAACTATTGAAAAAAGAATCTTTGCAAATTAAGTACGAAAAATTACGTCGGTTAGATATTGCCCCTGACGGCGTATGCACTCTACCAAACGCACCCTTTCGTTTGTCATTATGCGTTGACAAAGTTCCACCGGCATTGATTTCTTCTCGAATACGATCCTTAAGATGTAAATTTTTACGTGAATTATTATACAGTATACACCCTACTGTTGAGATAACCCCATAAAAAAATCCTGCGGCGTCAAGTCAGGACTTCTTGAGGGATAGTTAATGTTTCTTCTTTCTGGAAAAACCTCTCTTACGGTTTCTAAAGTAATAGCTGCCGTATAACTAGAGGCTCCATCCTGCTGGAACCACGCTTCGTCATTAAATGTTACGAGTCCATAAAGTTGAGGAAGGGTATGTTTGGAACGGTGCATACGCCGTCAGGGGTAACATTTAACTTATGCAATTTTTCGTACTTAATTTGCGAAGACTCTTTTTTCAATTGTTATAATTATCTATATACCTAAATAAGTTAAAAATAAAGAAGTTATGGCGTTTTTAAATGTGAGTTTCCTAAAGAAGAAAAGGGGAAAAATGAAAAGGAGTACGGGATTAAAATTATTGATTTTTTCTTTATGGGTTCATTTTAAAATAAAATGAGATAAAAAAAGAATTTCGAAATCCCTGTTACGGTTCTTTTGTAGCTTTCCCTGTACTAGTAAAATTTTGATAGCTGAACTTTTATTCCTAAGTATTAGCTCGTGGTTTCAGTTGGTGATTTTGCATGCATTAGTATAGTTAATAGGTGGTTACGTATGCAACTCCTCTAGTAATCAGCTGGATGTCATTATTTAAACTTATTTTGCTCCAATTCTACAACAGTACGTACATTAATTATAATCTAGATTCCTGGCCTGATTTGTTGCTAGGGTATAACGTTGTTATTTTAGAAGTCAGTCAGATTTTATTTTGGAAGAATTTTGATGTCCTGGAATTTGTGCAAGCTGTGCCCCGGCTCTGTACTTCATTTATGAGCTAATTGGTTTAGCTGCTCTCCGTTTTGATTTGATGGAGGATCTACAAGTATAGGAGCCCTCTTTAAGACGTTAGTAATTGGTGTGTTAGTACTTACGTCAATTTCGTCTCTGCGGATTTATTGGGGTCAGTTCTTTCTGGCGCGTTCAACATGGCTTTCCTCCAGCAAAAGGTAAACTGATGTAAGCCCTGGCTTCTTAATCGATGGCTTACTTGGGAATTTCTTTGTACGTTTTTAGCCAATTTTGACGGGACTCAATTATGCCGAGAACCAGTCATGTGTTCCTGTAATTTGATGTGTTGCACTTGGATTTCGCAATCTGCCTGTCACAGTTCCTGCTAGGAAATAGGAGCTCGCTCATCGCCACCCTCTCGCATCTCCTTCGGCTTCCAAAGTAACGCCCCCTGCGCTGCTTGATCTACTGCAGGGAGCGAGCGCACTCGACTCCAGCCATCTCGGAAGTCCCAGTTGTGATATTGCAAGGAAACCTGCGGGATAATTAGACTTGGGTGTGTACCTTTCCCATAGTTATAGGGCATGCTATACCAATCGCCCCTCTCTTGTGTATTATTTTTGTGATTAGGCGAACCTTTCGCATAGATATTAACAAGGAATGTCATACAGCTCGACCCACTTGATGTAGTTTTAGATTAGATTAGGGGCTGGCTGTACCATTTGTGCTCGTCGTTTACTGAAATACTACTAACTGTTTGAAGTTATCTCGGCTCAGTTTAATTATGCTAAATTATAACCTCGGGTTGTCGGTATCGTGTGTGCTAACTGCTAGACTAGCAGGCTAGCTTCTTAGCTTCTAGGCCACATATCGGTAGTGTCAGCGACTCCGTTTAAATATATATTCAGATTTCTATAAAATTATAGCAGACCAGTACATTGGAATTTTGCTTTAAGCTGTAAGACATTGTAGTGGGATGTTCAGACTTACTTGTCGCACGTTTTAGCGAAGTCTCGCGACACTTTGGGCCCCCTTCATTTGCATAAGCTCAAAATGAAGGTTAAATTTTGTGACAACCACCGCGCATTACGTGTGAAGTTGGAGCTTTAATTAGATTGTGGTTAAGGACCCGACGTCGGCAACGTATCGCTTTGAGTACAATCTCCCGTGAATTATTTACAGAATTTTACAGTCAATCAATATTGTAAGGGCATATTCAAGCTGTTTTGTTTTTTTAATCATCCCATACAGTATAATGAGTTTGCATTAACCTTCGTTCTCGTATGGCCATACAAACGCACGGTGTTTTTGTACTCTAGAAATTTTGAAGTAACGTCTTAGTATCCATTTGAGCTAACTCTCGGGATTGTAAGTTAGCCTTATGCTTGCATAGCCTCGTTTCGCCGCACACTGCCTCACAGGGCGTGTAATAATTATTGTACCTGCGTGAATATATTCTGAGTTTTGATAGATGTTGCGATAGTTTGAAGCCTGCCTTGTTTTATTTTATTTCACCTATTAATGTATATATGTTTATGTGTATCTTTTATTTGCGGGTTTGCACTACAGCACCGAATAGTTAATAAACGCTGTGATAAGTTATTTGGTCTTTGATAATTTGATTTGCTGGATTTATTTGTTACCTTGTGGAGGTCCGACGCAAGGATTAGTCAACGCCGAGGACCTGGCGCCCTCTCCTTTAGTTTTGTTGCAGCTTTGCTGGAACCCCGACCCTCTCGGCGAGTTAGCCCAATTAGGCCGATAGATACCAGCCGGCAAAATATCTAATATAACTTTCGCCAACAGGTAAGGCCAAACCTTTATCCTTCATTACAAAAGGATTTTGGCGCCCAACGTGGGGCTCGAAGGGGCTTTTGTAGTACCCTGTCTACGTTGTGGTTAGGTGGTACTATAGTGCATTGTTAGTAGGTTTGGATGTATCGATTTTAGGTATTGTTTTATGATTGACTTAGGTATGGATTGGTTATTGGTATGCTTTGATGAATCTTTTTGATTATTTGGATTTGTATTTTTATTGGCTGCGTGTTTGCGAATTTTATTGAGTATTTGTTGACTTAGTTTGCTTGAGTTTTCTTTGTGTTTCCTTTGTGTAGTCTGTTTTCTTGTCTTTTCCTTTGGAGTGAAGATTGGAATTTTGGAATGTGATTGGTGTGTTTGAGGGGTACACTGTTGTGGATTTAGAGGCTCTTCAAACCATCTTTGTAGTGTGGATTGGTTTAGCTCTTCTTTGATTGGTTCTTTTCCTCTTTTATTCTTCGGATTGTTTGCAAGTTGTTTGGTGGCGATGCGTTTTGGGAGATTTGCTTCGGCACATTTGGATAATCTCCTGAACCTCTTTGGATTGCTTTGGAATAGTTTTCTTTGGTTGGTTCTTTTCTTTGTGTGGTTTGATGATAAGTTAGTTATTCGGTGGCGATGTATCTGGGAGATTTGCTTCGGCGATTTGGATAATCTCTCCAGCCATCTTTGGGATAGTTTGGTATAGTGATTGGTTGGCTTGATTTTATTTCTCTTCGGATTTCTTTTGTCCTCTTTCTTGGTGAGGTTTGAGTCAGCTTGGTGGATGCTTGTAGGGTGCCTTTTTGGATTTTTGGATTTTTGAGGTATAGCTGATGATGCCTATTGCCGTCAGTTATACATTTTGTTTGTTTGGTTGGTTATAGGGTATTCTCTCGCCTAGGCGGATTTTAATCCTCAAGTGAAACTCGCTCCTTGCCTTTGGGCACGCTTTACGATTGAGAACGGTTTCTTTTGCCGCCCTCTTTTAGGGCTTCAGCTTTGTCTGGATTCGTGGAACCCGACTCTTTTGTTGTGCCTCTGTCCTTTTCGGTATTGCGTTTGGGTGTGTCTGGTGTTTGAGGACGGTTTCGTTCGCTCTTTTAGGGCATCGACTTTGTCGGATTTATTGGGACCTGAATCTTTCTCCAAGGCATTGCCCTCTCGCTAACCTTCGTTGTCTTTTGTTTGTGTGGTCTCGTTCTCGTTTTTTTTTTGGGAGGTTGGCTGGGAACGTCGGACGGACCTTTGGGATTCAATTCCTCTTTCCCTTTTCTCGAATTGGAATTCCGACCTAAACATCAGGTCCCTTCTCTTCTTGTGTCCTTCTACTTTTCTTTTTTTTGTTTGAAAGGGATGTTCCCTCATATAGCTGTGTTCGTTTTCTTTAGGATATTTTGTATTTTTGGATATTCGCTCTGTCTTCGGTAATTTGTAGATAGTTTCAGTTTGTAGGCTGATCTTGGGCCTAAGCACTTATCCCTGGCTGAGGTTAATTTTCCCTTCCCTTCCACCGGCGCAGCTCACGTCATCTAGCAGCGACGGAAGAAGTTGGTGTCTCGTTTCTTTCGGTGTTGTGCTTGGACTCGTACATCCTCTCTTCCTAGCTACTCTTTTAAGTTCTCTGTTTCGTTCTTCTGTATTTTCTTTTGGCAGACATTGAATTTTTCTGGCGATTTGTTTTGATGGCAGTTTTATGGTCGGGTAAATCTGGAGTGATTTACCCTCCCTTTTGTGGGGGGAGAATTTGTTACGGTTCTTTTGTAGCTTTCCCTGTACTAGTAAAATTTTGATAGCTGAACTTTTATTCCTAAGTATTAGCTCGTGGTTTCAGTTGGTGATTTTGCATGCATTAGTATAGTTAATAGGTGGTTACGTATGCAACTCCTCTAGTAATCAGCTGGATGTCATTATTTAAACTTATTTTGCTCCAATTCTACAACAGTACGTACATTAATTATAATCTAGATTCCTGGCCTGATTTGTTGCTAGGGTATAACGTTGTTACTTTAGAAGTCAGTCAGATTTTATTTTGGAAGAATTTTGATGTCCTGGAATTTGTGCAAGCTGTGCCCCGGCTCTGTACTTCATTTATGAGCTAATTGGTTTAGCTGCTCTCCGTTTTGATTTGATGGAGGATCTACAAGTATAGGAGCCCTCTTTAAGACGTTAGTAATTGGTGTGTTAGTACTTACGTCAATTTCGCCTCTGCGGATTTATTGAGGTCAGTTCTTTCTGGCGCGTTCAACATGGCTTTCCTCCAGCAAAAGGTAAACTGATGTAAGCCCTGGCTTCTTAATCGATGGCTTACTTGGGAATTTCTTTGTACGTTTTTAGCCAATTTTGACGGGACTCAATTATGCCGAGAACCAGTCATGTGTTCCTGTAATTTGAGGTGTTGCACTTGGATTTCGCAATCTGCCTGTCACAGTTCCTGCTAGGAAATAGGAGCTCGCTCATCGCCACCCTCTCGCATCTCCTTCGGCTTCCAAAGTAAGGCCCCCTGCGCTGCTTGATCTACTGCAGGGAGCGAGCGCACTCGACTCCAGCCATCTCGGAAGTCCCAGTTGTGATATTGCAAAGAAACCTGCGGGATAATTAGACTTGGGTGTGTACCTTTCCCATAGTTATAGGGCATGCTATACCAATCGCCCCTCTCTTGTGTATTATTTTTGTGATTAGGCGAACCTTTCGCATAGATATTAACAAGGAATGTCATACAGCTCGACCCACTTGATGTAGTTTTAGATTAGATTAGGGGCTGGCTGTACCATTTGTGCTCGTCGTTTACTGAAATACTACTAACTGTTTGAAGTTATCTCGGCTCAGTTTAATTATGCTAAATTATAACCTCGGGTTGTCGGTATCGTGTGTGCTAACTGCTAGACTAGCAGGCTAGTTTCTTAGCTTCTAGGCCACATATCGGTAGTGTCAGCGACTCCGTTTAAATATATATTCAGATTTCTATAAAATTATAGCAGACCAGTACATTGGAATTTTGCTTTAAGCTGTAAGACATTGTAGTGGGATGTTCAGACTTACTTGTCGCACGTTTTAGCGAAGTCTCGCGACACTTTGGGCCCCCTTCATTTGCATAAGCTCAAAATCAAGGTTAAATTTTGTGACAACCACCGCGCATTACGTGTGAAGTTGGAGCTTTAATTAGATTGTGGTTAAGGACCCGACGTCGGCAACGTATCGCTTTGAGTACAATCTCCCGTGAATTATTTACAGAATTTTACGGTCAATCAATATTGTAAGGGCATATTCAAGCTGTTTTGTTTTTTTAATCATCCCATACAGTATAATGAGTTTGCATTAACCTTCGTTCTCGTATGGCCATACAAACGCACGGTGTTTTTGTACTCTAGAAATTTTGAAGTAACGTCTTAGTATCCATTTGAGCTAACTCTCGGGATTGTAAGTTAGCCTTACGCTTGCATAGCCTCGTTTCGCCGCACACTGCCTCACAGGGCGTGTAATAATTATTGTACCTGCGTGAATATATTCTGAGTTTTGATAGATGTTGCGATAGTTTGAAGCCTGCCTTGTTTTATTTTATTTCACCTATTAATGTATATATGTTTATGTGTATCTTTTATTTGCGGGTTTGCACTATAGCACCGAATAGTTAATAAACGCTGTGATAAGTTATTTGGTCTTTGATAATTTGATTTGCTGGATTTATTTGTTACCTTGTGGAGGTCCGACGCAAGGATTAGTCAACGCCGAGGACCTGGCGCCCTCTCCTTTAGTTTTGTTGCAGCTTTGCTGGAACCCCGACCCTCTCGGCGAGTTAGCCCAATTAGGCCGATAGATACCAGCCGGCAAAATATCTAATATAACTTTCGCCAACAGGTAAGGCCAAACTTTTATCCTTCATTACATCCCACCCACAATAGGCTGAAACGGGCATTCTGCTACAATGTATATTATTATGATACATGATGCAGGAAATTAAAGCATATGAAAGAAATATTTAAAATGAACTAATAAAGTTGGACAGTTACAATAATTGAATCTTTATGGGTATAAAGTTTTGAACATAAATAATGAAAGTAAAAGATACAAAGGTTCTTTTCATTGTGAATCATTTAATATTGTTATATTTATTGGAATGGATTAAACTTAATGGTTGTATTTAATATATATAAAAATAAACCAAGGTAACATTGACAAATGTATTTGTTAAGAAAATTCTGTATATAGCATTATTTAGAAAAAGATAGAAAGTGTGCATTAAGAATTTTCTCTAATAGATATAAAAAGTTTGTTTAAAAACAGTTACATGAAACAACTCAAGAAAGTGTTATGTGTATCACTTCAGCCATATTGTGAACTATCATTATGTGGTTAAGGGTTAGGTGACAGAGCAGGCGGTAGCTATGCTACTGGCTGAACCTAGCCCTGATATATTTCTTACATAATTCTGTGTAAACATTGAGAGATGTACTTAGTTAATAAAGGCAAACTATTATTATTATTATTATTATTATTATGTATGTAATTTGGCTATAATAATTTTGGTATAATAAAAAATAGAATATCTGCCTTAATTTGTCTAATTTTGGTGATAACAAATTAAATAAAGGCTGAAAACAAATCTACAAGGTAAAATAAAGTGAAATATTTAAAATGGAAAAGATATTGTGACATCAAGTGTTAGAGGAGAAACTACAGATACCGTTAATTGGATATAGAATACAGGACATTATACTAGTTGAGGGGATTTGGATTTATTGATACGTACAAGATATTAGAAGAGGTATTTTACAATTTATTATTTGATTTGGATATTCTGTGGACGTTGCTTGAGACATCAGTTTATCTGCAAAAAGGGGAACAAAGTTACAATTGGAATCTATAAGTGGATAGAAACTTACCAGGACTTGGATCGTGTGACGGTGAAATCTAGAAGGAGCCGTGGCATCCGGCAGGAACAGTGACATCCAGGAGTAACTAGGACAGGATTTTGGAACCAAGGGAGTTAATTTGACCGGACGGAGCCAGAAGGAGGTTACCTGGAGGTAGATCGTGTGACGGTGACATGCAGGAGGAGCTAGGACTGGAATTAGGGATCTGAGCAGTTGGTTTGACAGGTCAAGAGTAGTTGAAAGGAGTCACGGACCATCAAAGGGGTTGCTGTTGGTGAATTGGACATTGAGTGCTGCAGTCTATCGATGACAGGATCCAGTAGTGAATGGTGTTTGCAGTGAAAGCATGAGCAGCTATTAAGGTTTGTTAAGATAAGTTGAAAAAGCATTTTGAATAACTGTCAATTTTGAAAGTGATAACATACAGTTTAGTTAGTACTTACATAGGTGATTTGAATAGTAGTAAATGTCAATGTGAGATACAGGTGTCAGTTTACCTGGTTTGATTAATTTTGAAAGTCAAGTTTGACGTTAAGTATCATTGATAGCAAACTAGATTTTGATGAACCCACCCTGAAAATATAAAATATTTTTCCCTTTTATAGTGGTGGCGATCACAATTTACTATGCTTATCTATTAATATTAGAAGTCTCAGGAAAAATTTTTCGGAATTTATTATTTACTTGAACTTTTTGGAAACTAAACCAGATGTTCTAATATTCTCGGAAATTTGGATATACGAGCCAGAATCTCATCTTTACCAAATTCAAAATTACAATGCTTTTTTCAATTGCAGGGTAGCTAATAGATTAGGAGGTATAGCAATTTACGTAAAAGATACAATAGAAGCTGAAATGTTAACCGTGCCCGCACATCAAGCGGCTGAGAGTTGTGAAGTGTTCTTGTGGTTCTGATACACTCAACGTCGTTGGAATCTACAGATCACATGACTTTTCGGTACCTACATTTTTAGAATACTTACATACTATACTAAATTTAATACATACTGAAGACACTTTATTGGGCGGGGACTTGAATATTGATTTACTTGACGATAATGCAGACACAAAATTACTTAAATTTACTTTCAGAATTTGATTTTAAATCATTGATAAATTCTGTCACTAGACCCAACTTTAATACGAATATGGGCACCTGCATAGATCACCTATTTGTTAAATCAAAAACTAAAGAAGTTCTTGGGTCTGCTATAATTAAAGCAGACATAACTGACCATTAACTTGTTTCCACTTTACTTCGACTCGATTGCAAAAGAAGCGCTTTTTTCGTTAATGCCAGGGTTATTGATCGACAAAAATTGAACAGTTTACTTACATGTGATATTTTCCAATCAGTTTACGAATCTAATGTGGAACTAGCTTTTGATGACTTCTTATCGATTCTACAAAAAAATATGAAATCTTGTACATATGAAATACAAATATCTAAATACAAGAAGCTCAAACCTTGGATTACCACGGGCCTCATTAAATCCATAAGAACAAGAAATAAAATGCACAAATTGCTGAAAAATCAGCCATTCAACACAAGATTGAAAAATAGGTATTTAAATTACCGAAAGAAATTGAGTGGCCTTCTAGCAATTACTAAAATAAATACTACGAAAGAAAGTTTCGAGAAAATAGAATGAATATGAAAAAACAATGGGAAACTATAAATGAAGTGACCAACATAAAATCAAACAAAAAAAGCATCGAAAGGGTAATAGGGGAAGACGGATTGGAAGTAACTGATAGTGCAAAAATTGACGAAACCATGAACAATTATTTTCCCGCTGTTTCGAATGTGTCATTAGACAACGACAAATATCAAAATGTTCAACCGTTCCCCCTTAAAAATTCTTTGTGCACATTTGCATGGATACCACTTCAAGAGGCCGAAGTCAAGTCGGAAATTCAATCCCTTCAAATGAACAAAAGTTGTGGATTGGATGGTATTGACTGTAAAACTTTAAGGGAAAATACTGACACATTTACGGGAGTTCTGACATACCTATTTAATATGTCTGTAATCAACGGTATTTTTTCTAGTAAGTTAAAAAAATCAGTAGTATCTCCAATCTTCAAGGGTGGAAAAGCGAGCGTTTGCGGAAATTATAGACCGGTAGCTTTGCTATCAATAATTTCAAAAGTCTTTGAAAAGGTCATGTATAAAAGGCTATTAAAATTCTGGGACAAACAAAATTATTTTTCTGAAAATCAATATGGGTTTCTGCAAAACAGAGGTACGGAGTTGGCTCTCATTAAAATTACAAATTTAGTTATAGAATCTATTGACCGAGGAAATAATGTAACAGGCCTTTTTCTGGATATAAGGAAAGCATTTGACACTGTGTCATTTGATACACTTATGGAAAAACTATACTCTGCGGGCATTAGAGGCAATATACATAGGTGGCTCAATTCATTCTTAACAGGCCGTGAACAATGTACAAAAGTAGGAATCTCTTACAGCAATTTTAAGGCGATCTCTCGTGGTGTTCCCCAGGGCTCTGTCTTGGGTCCTATTTTATTTCTTGTTGCGATAAATGATCTTTGCTCAGGCCCATTTAAGGGAACAATTTTTACATTTGCGGACGATACTGCACTAGTGTATGCTAACCGAGATAATAATACAAATTACAGTGACATGGTACATGACATAAGCATATTGCATAAATTGTTTAGTTATAACGGAATGTCTATTAACATTAATAAAACAAAATATATAAATTTTCATCTAAAGCATAAGAAAGTATTCCCTCAAAATCCTAAATTCCATTCATCTATAATTTTTGAACAAAACTGTACCTACCCAGAAATAGAACAAACAAATAAAATTAAATATTTAGGAATCATACTAGAAGAAAATTTGTTTTGGAAACACCATGTTAGTGCACTCTTGCAAAGATTGCAATTTATTAGGTATAGATTTTATTTTGTTAGAAATGTATTTCCGAAATATATCTTGCGGATGATGTACCTAGCTCTAGTTGAGCCTTTGCTGAATTATGGGATTTCTATCTGGGGGGGAATTTACAACACAACTCTCAATCAGCTGATTGTAATTCAAAAATCTTTCATTAGATGTGCAGCGAGGGTATCGCCACTGACCCACACAGCGCCCCTTTTTATAGACCTACATATATTAAATTTAAAAAGTTTATATTGCACCACAGTGTGTGAAATATTTTTTTTTCAAGAGTAAATTTTTTCAGTTTCAAAAATACTCCAGTTCGCGATCAAAACAGGAAATTTATAAAGTTCCATTCTTTTAGAAAACATACTCGCAGAGATCTTTTAGCTACTTGGCGCCTAACATTTATAATAACATTCCAAGCGAAGTAAAACAAAGTAGACCTTATATATTTACAAAAACATTGAAAAACTATTTCATAAACCACCCTGAAATATCAGAACATCTGCTTAGGAGAATTCAGTAGAGTTTTATTTTATTTTATTTTATGTAACTAGAGTAGATATGTGTCATGTCTATGCGTGTTTTTTGTTTGCATTTCATTTCATGTTGTTTGCTTAATTTTAATTATATTAAATTTATAAAATAGTAGGTAAGTGTACATAGGACTTGCGCTTGATATAGCCAATAATATCACGGTACAAAACACCGATTCTACGCACAGCTTTGGGCTATGTAGAACGGTTTATTTATTTAAAAAAAGTGAATTTAAATTTAATATAAAAATGTCACACTAACATCTGATATAGACTCAAAATTTATTTATTTATGGTTTTATTATATACTTCAACTCAGGGAAAAAGAACACTTTTATATTTATTAGTTCCAAAAGAGTTTTTGTTTTGGTGAAATATAGTTAGTTTTTAATGTATCTATTCATCTTAATCTTATGTTTTTTTATGATTTAATTATGTTATATTATTTTTAAGCAATTATGTATTCTTTTAAACAATAAAGCAGTTATCATTTGATACTTAAGACATTACATGAATTAAGGCATAGTTTACCTGGTGAGCTATTGCAATATGTACAAAACATAAAACACTGACTCAATAACACTGAACCGTTGTAATCCTTGACACGAGAAACTTGCAATTTGACAAGAAGAGTCTTTTAATTGCGTAGGGAAGTGCTGGGAAAGGAGTTTTCGAAATTCCATCCCTAAAGGGAAGAAAAGGAATAAAACGTCTTCTCACGAATTCCTCAATATCCCGAGGGCCCGATAATATAATATCGATTTGGTTTTTACTTAGAAAAGCTACCTACACAAATTCCTGAAAACCCAATTCAGGATTGTGAACGGATCAACTCCTAAAGGAATTTGGGTTAAGGGATGAATTATATAACGTTTCGTCTCTCTTGTGCTTATTGAACCAGACCGTGGTTTTTGGGTATATATGTGTTTATCTAGATCAGTGATTCCCAAAGTGGGCGATACCGCCCCTTGGGGGGCGCTGAAACGATCCAAGGGGGCGATAGTAGCCTCGGGTGCATTTGGGGGGCGGTGAATAAAAATAAGGGGGCGGTGAAAGCTTAGAGAAGGAAGAGAAGATACGAAGATTTAGAAAAACCGTTCATACATATTTCATCTGTTGTGTAATATAGTGTAACATTATTTTCCAAATAAACACACAAAATACAAGTTACAGATCTATTTATTCCATAAAGACTATTTACCATTATTAAATGTTGTTATTCTTGTTCATACCTTTTGTTACTTTATTTATTCAGTCTGTTTATTAAAATTCGTTTTCCCGCTGCTGATCATGTAAGTCAGTGATACAGCCTTAGTAACAAAACGTGTAAGTCGGTGATTATATTTGTTTGCTGCTTTTTCTTGACAACGGAACTTAATACAATTATTAAGTTCCTAGGATAATAAAATTAGGAAAGCAAGATGCAGATTTAGACGTTTTGTTTCTAAATTGCAAGTGTTTATGTGACATGTGACACTCATAGGTAACACGACTCACGAAAATTAATCCTGGTGACAGGTGACAAACCAAACGATTTTTTCAAAAATCTAGGAAAATTTTGATAAGCAGCGGGAAAAATATAATAAGATAACTCGGAATGTATCGCCTATTAACATTTTCGGCAGGCAACAAGCCGCGACTTCGTCTTGGCTTGTACTTGCCTACCTCAAATGTTAATAGGTCCTTACATTCCTTGTGACTTAAATAGCTATTATTCTCCGTTTCTTTAATTTTACTTTATCACACCCTTTAATACATCATCCAGAAAGTAAATACCATTATAATAAAGGGTTTTTATTACGTATTTAAATTTGCGTTTACTCAAAACACAGGTTAGAAATTAAAAAAAAAAATCGGCTAGCAATAATAATTTATACCAAATTTCTACATGATATATTTTATTATAACATTTCATAATTGACTTTTTCAGATAATCATTTGAGTTTGGCTTTCACTTTAGTTATTCCGATTGTCAGCTAATGCAAATTAAAGTCTAAGTTCTGATGTTACCAAACAACTATCCCAACTAAATCAACTTATATGCTCGCACTATTTTAATAAACTGTTCACAATTTAACAGTAATTGTATCTAAGGTTTCATTCATTAAACAATTTTCAAATGTTTATGTTGTACTTTTAATGTATAAATCCTCCCTTGTACTTTTTAATTGCTAATTAATTTATTCTTTCAAAATAATTTCCTACCTAGAAATACTCTTATAGATAATTATCAGTCTCAAGAAGCTACCACTACAATATCTTTTTGTTTGTTCGCTTTAAGAAAATATCGTTCCAGGGGGCGTTGAGTATTTTTTTTTCTGAAGGCGGTAGGTCAAATAAGTTTGGGAACCACTGATCTAGATCTTTAAAAAGTGGTTGAAATTTTTTTCTAAATTTAATTCCCAGGAGGAGTAAAAATGGGGTAAAAGTAAGGGGTTAAAGAAGATGTTAAAGTTCTTGATTTTTTCGCCATGAGTCCAAATAAAATAGAAGGATTTCTGAAATTTCATCTCCAAGTGATGAAAACGGGTATCTTGCTTTAATTTATAAATACAGCTTTTAATAAGTACATATACTTTTTTATTTTATTCTCATTTAATACTAAAACTATGTTATTATCAAACTATACAAGAGGAACGACAATTACATACGCACTTCCAGGAGGTCCGTGAAGCATAAAAGAGTTATGGAACCCTTTTTTCGGAAGAATACTGTTTCCTTTGGACTTACAATATTGTTTTGCAGCGTTTTCTAGTTTTGCGTATTGAGTGAAGGGGAGGGGATCACTTTAGAATTCATTTAAGAATTAGAAGAAAAACACACATTTGTAGTCAGTATGAAGAACGGGAATCTTGCTAGTAGTGTTATAGAGTTCAAGAAACATTTGGATCAATCTTCTTCGGTAACGATTTCATGTGAGTTAGTTCTGCTTCAGAACTATTAAATAGTCTTAGAATCGACTTTTTTTATGGTGTTAATAATTTAATAATCAAATTCAATATATTCACATATTCGTTTTTTAACGTAATTTTGTTTCTTTCTCATGTTAATTGAATCTGTTGTGGTCATTACGTTTCAGAACTATTATTACTTATTTTTTTGAATACTTTTATACATTCCATCGATGTGCTATCTAACATTTTACTATTTGGCATTCTCAGCCCTAACCTGCCTTCCACCCTCAAAATAAACGGGTTCTAATTTGCGTCTCTAGGGAGGTACAGTACCGAAAAGACTAATAGAGAAGATTGGCTTTATTTTATTAAAATAATATAGAAAATGTCCATTTGTTGGAATTTGGCATATTTCTTTGACTTTTTGTGCTGGATTTAGTATGAGATTCGAGATAGCTCCCACAATTACGGGGGTGTTTTCATCATATCTTTTGAAATAATCGTCAATAATTCTAGTTAGATATTTCAAAAACTTTTTAATATAAAAATGGCACTCTTAGTATTTGAAGTCGCTGACATGGAGCGTTTTAAGCCCCGCGAGTGACTAAAGATGCTTTACGCATGTGTATCGTACAATATTTTTTATTATACCTGCATCAGAATCGCCATTTAAAGCACGCCTGAGCGTGCGAATACAGGCGATTAAAGCTCGCCGAGCTTTAAAGGTTGTCAAGGAAACGACTGAATGCAAGAACGGACATGGACGCGACAAAAACGTAAATAATTCTCGTAACTATAGTAGCAATATTATTATGCCCTCTCGATTTATCACGACAAAAATTATTTCTAAGTTTTTAGTGGGTAATTTATTTCCAGTATTGCAGGTATAATAAAAAAATAGCGTAAAGTATTCGTGGTTAACTGGTCTTTAAAACACTTGCTCTATTTCGAGCACTCCGGCTACGCCGTCGCGCTCGAAAACTCGCGCGTGTTTTAAAGACCTTGTTATCCACTCATACTTTAATATACTATTTTATTATACCTGCATCAGAATCGCCATTTAAAGCACGCCTGAGCGTGCGAATGTATGTATGTATAGGCTCCTTAACCCAATGAGAGTTATGGCCTCATCCTTTCTGGATGTTTTGAAATCCATTTTCCGAGGTGGATTAGTCCTCATATCTTCCGGTCTTCATAACTTATAATATGATCTGGCTTTCTCTGCTACTTGTCTCCATTCTTTTCTATTTTTACTCTTCTCTCTCCAATTTACTATTTCCATTAGTCTTAGATCTTCCAGGACACTATCCCACCACCTGCTTTTTGGTCTTCCTCTGTACCTTTTCCCTTCCCGTTTCCATTCTGTTATTTTTCTGATGACTCGACTGTCTTGACATCGCATAATGTGTCCGAACCATTTCAGTCTCTGTGCTTTCACGTATCTGACTATATCCTTTCCTTTTATTTCTGCTTGTAGTTCAAAGTTCATTTTTCTTCTAAGTGTATTGTTGTCTATCTTTACTGGTCCTAGTATATTTCTTAGTATTCTTCTTTCAAACTTTCTAAGCTCTTCTTCTTCTGCTGCTTTCAGGGCCCAGGTTTGCATTCCGTATGTTACTATTGGCCTTATTAGTGTCATGTAGATCCGTATTTTCGTTGCTTTTTGTAGCTGGTTACTATTTAAAATGGCTTTATTGGCATAAAAGGCTTTGTTTCCTTTTTGTATTCTTTCTCTAAGTCTTTTATTTTCCTGTTCCGGTCTTGTGATCAGGTTGCCAAGATAATTAAATGTATTTACCCCTTCTAATGTGTACTGCTCTACCTGAATGTCCTGTCTTTGTGCTGGATTCTTGTCGAACTTCATATATTTTGTTTTGGCTTCGTTAATTTGGAGACCATAGTATTTAGCTTCTTTATCAATGCTTTGGAGTTTCTCTATCAGCTCTTTCTTTGTTCTACTAATTATCGTTACATCGTCGGCATAGGCAATAACTTGGGTTCCTTTGTTGATAATTGTCCCTTGTATTCCTACTTTCTGTACGATTTTCTCAATTATCATGTTGAAAAGTATTGGTGGTAGTATATCCCCTTGTTTCACACCTGTATCTATTGTGATGAAGTCTGTTGTTATTCCATTTATCATTACTGCTGCTTCGGTCTCTTCCATGGTCATTTTTACTAATCTCACTAGTTTTTTGGGAATTCCTGATTCTTTTAGCTCCTGTATCATCTTTTGTCTATTGATAGAGTCGAATGCACTTCTGAAGTCTAGAAACGCTATGTGAAGTTCGATGTTATAGGCATATGCTTTTTCCATTATTTGTTCCATTATATGTAGTGCGTCTGTTGTGCCTCTTCCTGGTCTAAATCCCTGTTGGTAGTCTTGGATTATCATTTCTGTATATGGTTGCAATCTGTTCTTTAGTACATGCGTAAAAACTTTGTATGACGTGTTGAGTAACGTGATTCCCCTGTAGCTGGTGCAGTTTTCCGGGTCTCCTTTCTTATACAGCGGAGTTATTATCCCTCTTCTCCATTCTTTTGGCATTGTTTCCTTTTTCCATATCTCACTTATCATCTTGTACATCTGGTGTGTTGTCTTTTCTCTTCCATATTTTAATAATTCATTTGGTATACCATCATTCCCGGGCGATTTGTTATTTTTTAGCCTGTTTATTACTGCCTGTATCTCCTCTAAAGTTGGTTCAGGTTCTTCTTCTCCATCGATATCTCTGATTTGTGGCCTGTCTTCTCTATACAGTTGATTCTGTTGACTATCTTCGATTTTTAGTTCGCGTAAGTGGTCTTCCCATATTTCTTTGATCTCTTTTTCTTCGTGTGTTGACTTGCCATCTTTGTTTTTAAATGCTCTTATTTTTATCTTTTGCTTGTTCTGATTACTTTTGATTTTTTGATAGAAATTCCTCAGATTACAGTTTTTGTTCTCATTTTCTATTTCATCAAGTTTCTCGTTCACCCAATGGTTTTTCTTTCTTTTGAATACATTTTTTGCTTTGTTTCTATAATGCCTGTACTGTTCCATGTCTTCTTCCTTCCTGGTCCCCAGCCATGTTTTCCAAATCTTGTTTTTTATTTCAGTTATTTCTCGGCATTCTTGGTCATACCATTCTTTATTTTTGGTTTCGCCTTTTTTGTAGCCTATTGTTTTTCTTGCTGCCATTATAATATTGTTTTTAACTTTCTGCCATTTAGGCTCCACGTCTTCCCCCTCACCCTCTTGTAGTTCTTTGTTTTCTTCTAAACTTTCTTCATACCTTTTTTGCAGTTCCTCGTTTTGCAGTTTTTCCACATCCCATTTTCTTGTTATTTTTGATGCTGTTTTTTGCCCTCTTGTATCCTTTCTATCTTTCATAGCCATTACTACTAAATAGTGGTCCGTGTCTCCATTTGCTCCACGATAAGTTCTTGCATCATTTACATTTTTCAGATTTTTTTTTTGCGATTAAGATATGATCTATTTGATTTTCTATGGTACCGTTTGGGTGTCTCCAGGTTACTTTATGGGCCCTGGGGTGTTGAAATCTAGTGGTCGTTATTGTTAGGTTCATCGCTGCTGCTAGGCCGCACATTCTGTGTCCATTGTCATTTGTAGACTTGTGTGCCGTGTGTTCCCCGCTTACATCCTTTAGGTATTCTTCTGTGCCTACTTGTGCATTGAAATCTCCTAATACGATTATATTATCCTGTGCCGTTATTCTTTCAATGACACTTTGCAGTTCTTCATAAAACCGTTCTTTTTCTTCTTCTTCGCTTGATTCCGTGGGTGCATATACTCCTACTAATGTCGTTTTCTTTTTAGTTTTTGCTTCGATTCTTAGCGTCGCTATTCTGCCATTTACTGGTGTAAATTGTATTATTCTGTGCCTGGTGTCTTTGTTCACTTTGAATCCCACCCCCTTTTGTCCTTGCTTATGTTCTCCACTGTACAGCACGCTATATTTTTCTTTGGTTATTTCTCCATTTCCTGCCCATCTCAGTTCCTGTATTGCCGCCACCTCTATTTTATATCTTTGTAGTTCTTCTGCTATTGTGTTCATTTTACCTGTTTCTAGCATAGTTTTAATATTCCATGTCGCAATTCTTATTTTTTTAGTTTTGGAATTCTTTTTTTGTTTATTTTTTGGTTTATTTTCCTTACTCGTTGTCCTATTCATAGCTTCTGTCGTCCTATTTACATTCTGCTCTTCTTCGTTTAGTTTTTTGGCTTTAGTTCTTTGCTCTCGTGGTCCCATACGTACAGTTTTCCTTCTACTTCTAGTTTCTGATATCCCACTTTGCTTCGATTTCCTTTTTCTCTTTCCTCTTTTGCCCTTTCTCTTATTGCCGTCTGTATTTTTCGTTCTGTTAGCGTCATGTCACTCTCGATGAAAATTCGTTTACCCTTCAGTTTATGTTTATTTTCCATTATAATCTTTTTCTGACTCCATTCGCTCACTTCTACGAGTATTGCTTGTTTTCCTTCCTCTCTACCCACAGCGTATGCTTCCGTAATCTTTGGCGTTATTCCCAGTGTTTCTCGCATAAAGTTCTCTACTTCTCTCTTCGTTTCTTCTTTTCTTGTTTGTAGACCTTTTATGATGATGTTGTTTCGTTTCTTTGCTTTTTCTTGAATCTCATATTTTTCTTCTAGCAGTCCTTTTCTTTTAATTAGTTGATTTTTTTCTCTTTCCCAATTTGTCTCTTTTCGTATCATTTCTTCCTTCAGTCTTCTTATTTCTTCATTGTTTTTCTTTAGTTCTTCTTTCATCTTCCCCATTTCTTCGTTGTTTTTCTTCAGCTCCTGGTTACTTTTACTTATCTCGCTTTTCAGGTCGGCGGACATGTTAATTATTAGTTGTTTTAGTTCGTCCATTTTTTCTTTTTGAGCGTGCGAATACAGGCGATTAAAGCTCGCCGAGCTTTAAAGGTTGTCAAGGAAACGACTGAATGCAAGAACGGACATGGACGCGACAAAAACGTAAATAATTCTCGTAACTATAGTAGCAATATTATTATGCCCTCTCGATTTATCACGACAAAAAGTATTTCTAAGTTTTTAGTGCGTAATGTATTTGCAGTATTGGAGGTATAATAAAAAAAAACTCGCGCGTGTTTTAAAGACCTTGTTATCCACTCATACTTTAATATACTATTTTCTACGATAAAATCTAGAAAACACGGTAAAAAAATATTCAAATTTAAATTAGAATTACTAGCAACCGATCATAATTTTGCATGGTTTAACATGTTTTCTACGACCACTACTGTAAGTGATCAAAATTGTACAACTTACAAGTTGCGTAAGCGTGTTCTTACATAAATACCAAGGGAACTGGGACTAAATTATAAAAGCAACCCCTGAAGCTATCAAATGGTTGACCGACCTGGATATAGATCTATAGGATAAGGGATTACACTAATAATAAACTCTAAACTTCAATAAATTTAATATTTTAACAAATTTTAATCATTTCCATATTAGTAATAAGTTGACACATATACTTATATTTTTATATCTTTTATAATGAGTTATAAACGCTATGTAGATCGCCATATGATAAATAAATAAATAATACACACAGCGTGCATAAAGTGGGTTGATCGCACGATTAGGGATTCACTGACTTATTATGTTGGTAGTAATAATGCCTTTGATTACTATAGTTACGTATATTTTATAGTTCTGTTGTTGTTTGTACGAAGCAGCGCAGAGCTGTGATTGTAGCCGCCAATTTTTAAGGTTGTGTGACCCTAATGATTTGACGGTCAATAAAACGTTTCTTTTTCATTTCACGAAACGAGTGTGGTCGTAGAAAAAGTATAGTACACAACTCGAGTTGTAAAGCAATTACGTACTCCTGGAATTACTGCACTCACCGCTACGAACTGTTTCGTTTTCGTGGCAACCCTTGGTGTTCGTTGTGATGTGAACTTTAGCTGTCGGAAGTTCAAGTGAAGCAAGCAAGTTAGTGTGGTCGGAGTCTATTACCGTGGGGGGTTGCGAGACCCTTAATTATCGCTACGGCGGATCATTTATCGGACTCCTAACTATACCGGTACTAGCTTAAATAAAACGTCATGTTGTATGTCGCACGTTGAGGGTTTCGTCCCATTGTTCCTGTATTGGAAGTTCCGTAAGTCTTCACCCGTTTCGGGGATATCGTCTTGCCAATCCCTGGCGGTGGCAAACATCATCGAGGCCTTGTTCCCGCATCCCGCCCACACCCCGTGGACTTCCGATTGTTCTTTTCTTCAGGCTGTTTGGGGCACTTTGTTTGAGAGCTGATCACTTACAATGCCTCCCGTCGAATACAGTCAACTAATTTCCTTCGGATACCATATTCATTGTATTAAATTTATTGTGCATAATGTACAGTGAACGTATCGTTTCGGCTACAGCGTTGAACAATTTTGCGTAATGTTGCGTTGATTCCATTTATTGTCACAATTGTTAGTTTGCCAAATTTAATGAATTGCCGTCATATTTTATTGTTGCTGTTTGACTTAACGTTGTGGCAGTTTCGTTTTGTAGCCACTGTCAAGTATTTTTGCTAATAAGTCAATATTTTAGATTATTTAAATGTGCAATAACGTTTGTGAGTCATGTCGTTCATTTGCAGTCAATTTGACCGTTTTTAATTAAGTTAAGGTGTTACTTAATTTAACCTAACCCTCACTAACCCATGTCGGCGTTGTTATCTTTATTCTAGATCTTGTTCATTGTAATTTACATATTTTATCATTTCAATAGATTTTATTATTAAATACCTATGTTTTTTATTTGTAGTTTACGATATTGCATGAGTTGCATGTGTATTTTGCTGTTGTAAAAGGAGTTTAGCAGCGGAACCAATGAGTTATTTTTGTAAGGTAAGTCAGTGCTGTACGTGGATCATCGACCAAACTTTGCCAAGCTAGAAGTAGCAAGCTGAAGGCGTTTACTTCCACATTCAGAGTGCGTTTATCTGTAGTGCTTTTATTTTCCCGATCTAATCCGAATGTGGTGGCGCATCAATTTGAACATCATTTACCTCTCTTACCGGAGTACATCCCCAACTCAAAGGTCGTAAAGAACCTGCCCTTCTCCACTACAATTGAGCCGGCGAACCTTCTTGTTACCGCCATCGTAACAGAGTTAGGGCCGCGTATTCTAGGTATATTTTCCGATCATGTAGTAAAGTCGTGTTTGTGCGGTAACAATCTTAGCCGAATTATATAACGAACCGGTTATTGTGACAATAATATGCAGGCAGAGAAGGGGTGGATAGGCCATATAGTAGCATAATAGGTACAAATGAACAACAGTACAGCCAAAGAATTTTTCATAGAAGAACTAGAGGGTAGACGAAGATGAGAAAGATAAGGAGAAAATGGATAGAATGCATGAAGGCGGCTGCATTTAGTGAGAATGTGTTTTCGAAACGAAACGAAATCTATAACGATTAGCAAGGAGCCTCTTATACAATTAGCATACAGGGAGTTTATTATAACGCGCAATAGGTGTAAATGTGTTTATTTTAAAATGCAATATGGAAACGGTACTGAGTATGTAAAAACATAATATATTGTACGGGATTAGGAATTCTGTTGATCAAATAGTATAAAGACTTCAGTTTACAGCAAGTATGAGGGTTATTACACGCCCTGTTGTTCTTTCTGATGCTTCTTTTTCAATAAAATTACGGTTCATATATTGCATTTTAAAATAAACGCATTTACACATGGCGTGGCGTACCCTTAGAAGCCAAGAGTAACAATCAAGTCCTTATGGAAACGGGACTGCCACATTGAGCGTTATAGTAAATTCAGTGTATATGACAAAATAGTAGAATAAGTAATGAAGATCAGATTACTGGCTGTATAGGTACCAGCAAACACCAAAAGCTAAAACATTGGATGTGAGAATCAGCTAATATGAAACAATAATTCCCTAAACACGGAAATAAGTCAGCATTTATAAAAGTAAGATGTGCAGAAACTATTCAACAGATATCATATAACAGAATGGGAAAAAAGAAAACAGCTTTGGGATGAACAAGTAGCAACAAGCGGCAATACGGAAAGTTCGTTCCCCACATTTCGTTCCCCACATTTCGTTCCCCACATTTCGTACCCCACATTTCGTTCCCGGGATATTTCGTCTCCCCACATCTCGTACCCGGAAACTTCGTTCCCGACCGAGCTCAATTTGTTTCCTAGATTACAGGGTGTTGAAAAACGATTACAGCAATCGGAATACAGTTAAAAATGAAGGATATTTTAATTAATGTATTTATTATAATAAACTAATAAGAACAAAATAAATTGTATTTATTAAAAATGACGGCTTAAGTATCTTCATGGTATTTTGTATAGGGCCATAATTTCTCATTCTGGACAAGTTTTCTTAGTAATATTTTGCCGTATCATGAACAAAAAGGGTAGTTTACTGGAAAAGAAAATAGTTTTTGCTTAACTGTCAAGGCCGACTTGTTTTTGAAAACTGAAAATTTTCTTAAAATTCTCTACAAACCAAGCAGGAATTATAATTCCTATAACATTTTTATGTAAAACTAAAAATAAAATTTAATTCCCTCTTGTAAACTCAAGCCGGGATCATACTCTATATAGTTCTTATAAGTTTATTGTATCTAATAAATAAATTAATTAAAATACCTTTCATTTTTCTAACTGCATTCCGATCGCTGCACTCGTTTTTCAACACCCAGTAACCTAGAAGACAAATTGAGCTCGCTCAGGAACGAAGTTTCCGGGTACGAGATGTGGGGAGACGAAATATTCCGGGAACGAAATGTGGGGTACGAAATGTGGGGAACGAAATGTGGGGAACGAACTTTCCGCAAACCATCGCAGAATAAGCAAAATGTGTAGGAGATAACAACCCGGTCTTTCTGTAAAATACAATTTAATATTTACCTACGAAATTACTTTTTATTTTGTCAAACATAGTCAAACCGTCAATTTAGCTTGGCTTGTTGTTTACAATATATGTAAATATGAGCGAATAACGATACGAAACGACAAGAAATTATGCAATTATTAAGTTAATAGACGAAACGACATCAACAAATACGAAAAACAGTAAAAAGTACGTATGGAAGTTCTTCACTAAATTTTGCAATAAGAGCAAGTATGTAGTACGTAGCGGATGGCGGTATATCAGAGGAGAAGATTGCGAGTAATTTAAAGAACTGGGCTGTGAACAGGAGGCAACGAAATGGTAAGGAATATAAAGAGCCTACATAAAAACAATATGAAACATTTCAGCGAAGTTGCTTCAAGAGAAACTCCATAACGAGTATAATAGAAAACAGAACCCTTTTAATAATAATGCTTTTAAACAAGCCCGTGACGCCCGAAATGCAAGGAAGAGTTTTGTAAAAATTGTCTGAGAAAAGTAAAATTAGCTCAATACTACCATTGATTAATTACACTTAAGTAGTGTAATTAATCAATGATACTACTAAGTGCAAATGAACACGACAAAATCGTATATTTATGGAATGAGGACACACCAGAAGGTATTCAACTCAAGTTTTACCACACTGTTGCTGTAGAGCTGGCATGGAAGAGCGGGGTAGCCGTAAAGTGATCAACTGACATTTTCATATAGCAAAAGGTAATGATGGTAGAATTATTGAGTACAATCTGCTTTTTAATAAAACATGTCAAGGCGGGGAAAATCATTATGTAAGTAGTAAATGTTTTGCTGAAAATGCTGATAAAAATAAGTGTCCAGTCCGACTATTCCATAAATTAATGTCGCATAAGAATGCCTTTATATAAACGACCAGACTATTTTTAAAGCCAAATAGTTTTTGGAAAAATGAAACTGACAACTGGTATTAAAATTTTCCACTAGGAAATAATACCATATTAAATTGGGCCAAATCAGCTGCTGAACAAATTGGGTTGGATACAACCCTCGAAACGATTACAAACCACTCTAACAGATCAACTGCTGTAACTAGCTTTGCTAAAAATCATGTGGAAGAATAACAATTATTGAAAATTACAGGACATAAAAGTACAACTTCTATAAAACCATACTTAAACATTGATCAAGAATATCATGCGAAAACCATACGCGATATGCATATAACAAGTAATACTATTATTCAGAAGAAAGAAAATAAAAATGATAACAAAACATCTTTTTATTTAGCCATTGTTCTTTTGCAAATTGTACTCTTAATAAATAAAGTTAAAGATTAATTATTATTTATTTAAGAACTTATCTTCCTGAATGTACAGTCGTTTTAAAATAAATCTGGGACAGTGTTTTTTTACATGCAGCTTGCGTTAAGAATTAAAGCATAACTCCATGGATTTCCTCTTATCAGAAAAAGTTACAGATTTCATTACATGTTAAAGTTTAATGTAACTCTTTTTGATAGCAGGAAATCCATGGAGATATTCTTCAATTCTTAACTGAACCTACATATGAAAAAAACATTGTCCCAGATTTATTTGAACACGACTGTACCTCCGGCGATGATAAATCCTTATAATTGTGTTAATAATTCTCTTAAGTGCATTGATTTAAGCTTTAAGCTTTAAGCAACACACTTTCGGGAATAATTATAATAGTTATTTAAGCATCAAGGGAAGTAAGTAGCTTTTACCAGTCGAGAACGAGTTTGCCAGCCCTCGCTCGCTCGGGCTGGCAAAGTTCGAGACTGGTTATAGATTAGTAATTTACGTTATAAGTCCGGTAAACGCAAGTTTACAGTAGCGAGTCCAAACGTTTCGGGACTAGGCGACGTAGGAGCCGAGTCTGGAATGTTGACACGAGCTACTGTAAAAGTTTACCGGACGTATGTCGTAATGCGTTTTATTTCATACTGCAATTATTAAATTTTTACTTAAAACTACAAAAATTGTTTTTTTCAATTGAAAATAATAAATAGTTTAATTATTGATTTATTTCGTTTGAGTCCGGTAAAATATTTTACCGGACCTGTTTATTTCATTTGAGTCCGGTAAAATGTTTTACCGGACCTGTTTATTTCATTTGAGTCAGGTAAAATGTTTTACCGGACCTGATACCGTAAAGCCTTATTTTCCGGACTAAAATCATTAACTTAAACATGGGTTTTACGATGCAGTATGAAATAAAGTTACTTCCCGAGCATGCTTATAATATTTTTCTCCATGCCCAACAAAAATTTTAATAAAATATAAAATATTACAGTATACACATGTTTATAAATTTTTGTTTGTTTCATTAGTACTTCCTTTTACGATAAAGGAAGTATTGGATTCACCCCAAAAATTCGAAATTGAGTTTTCAACAGATCTTCACGTTTTCGAGTCCCCTGATCCCAAAAAACATATTTTTTTTATTGGTCTGTCTGTCTGTCTGTCTGTGTGTCTGTCTGTCTGTCTGTCTGTGTGTCTGTGAACAAAATATCTCAAAAACGAAAAGAGGTATGGCATTGAAACTTCATATATAAGTTTTATGTACTATGTAGATGAGACAGCAAGATTTTTAAAAAAATCGCATAACCGGAAGTAGGTGTTTACTCTTGCAATTTTTCAATTTTTTTCGATTTTTTCGAAAACGGCTCTACCGATTTTTTTCAAACTCTATATTTTTATTAAATTTTTAATTTGTATTGATGTGAGATAGGTGATTTTCTAGTTGTTAACTTCTAAAATGGGTTTATTTTGTTTTTTTTTCCTATTTTTTTATTAACTCCTATTTTAAATACAACACCCGGTATATTATTACACTTTTTAATTCAGCTTGAAATTCTAGAAAAAAATTTTCTCTTTAACTGACTCTATTTTGTACCATTTTTGTAGAATTTGCAATTTTTGAAAATTTCTGACAAATGCTTAGAAATTAAAAATCAATATTTAGGCTAATTATAAGATCACTGTAAAAGGAAGTTGTGTGAGTGTATCACACCAGATTTTTATATATATATAAACGGGGCTGCGCGCGCTATTGCGTGGTCTATCCTAATCAATTTACCACCATTTTTAGTCCTATTACGTTGGGCCATTCCTTTCTGTTACACACTCCGTCCCTGCCTCCCTATGCCGTCCTCTTGAACAAAGAAGGGGGCCCTCGGGACTCCGCCCCTCTCCAAGGGAGCTCTCCGGGCTCCACCCCTCTCCAAGGATTCCCCAGGGCTCAGCCCCTCTCCAAAGAGGCCCTCGGGGATCCGCCCCTCTCCAAGGGGCCCTCGGGGCTGCGGCCCTCTCTAAGGGGGCCCTCGGAGTACCGCTCCTCTTCAAGGGGGCCCTTGGGGCTCCGTCCCTCTTTAAGGGGTCCCTCGGGGCTCCGCCCCTCTCCGGGAGGGTCTTCGGGGCTCCCCCCTCTCCGAGGGGGCTCCTCTCTTTATGGGCTCTCGGGGCTCCGCCTCTCTCTAAGGGGCGCTCGGGGCTCCGCTCCTCTCCGAGGGGTCCTCGGGGCTATACCCCGGTCGCGAAATCGAGGCGACATCGAATTGCGTGCAAACGCAAATGGGTTACATCGCATCCGCAATTGTCGTGACACACGCGTCTGAATCGTTATTCTTTATTATATTGATATTTTTAATTTACGGTTATACCCTAACCCTACTTATCTTAAGAAGTTTTTAAATTTCAAATAGGTTAGGATCAGTTAAGTTCAAACCCGTTCAGATCACTTACAAAACTAAAATTACTGCAATAACACGCAATTCACTTACTTCCCTTGGGGAGTAGGTACTGACTTCCCTAATGTCATGACAACCAGTAAACAAACAGTAAAATCAAATTACCTGCAATGGATATATCATAGTAAGTGTAACTTACTAGATGGGCATGGAGAAAATAAAATTATTGCACGATTATCAACTACTCTTGGTACATTATAACTGGTAACCATCCCATAGCATGTATAAGTATATAAAGCTTTAAAAAGAAGTTGTAGGATAATTTAGAAAGAAAAAGACAGTTCACATTCAAGTAGCCTTCAAAAAACGAATATGTTATCCTTTGTTATGGACGAGGTCTGATACATGCTACGCAATGTAGTAACGTTTTTGCCTCTTGCATGAAGAACACTTACTAGTTCGTATCCAATAATAGACAAATAGCATTCATCAATTTGCTCACAGCAAAGCAGAATTGACCATTCCAATGATATAACTAGGTTGAAACTTCATCGGTACTATTGAAATGCATTTCCTGCCACATTTAAAGTTTATAAGAAATACAAAATTCAAACAGCATTCAAAAGGCTTAAAGCATTTTCTCTAAACTTGAACTCTTGGTTTAGATTTTTCTTAATTGGTGAAGGTCATTAAAATAATGCAATGTAGTGTAAAAATATATTAAAATTGTATAAAAATATAGTATAAGTTCACACATGCATGTAAAAATATAATAACGCCCACATATGCTGAATATATAATTACAATTTTGAGAAATTATGCTGCAAAATAAATAATTTGTACAGTTTATAACGCTGAAAAAGGTGAAAACGCCACCGTGGCAGCAGCAGCAAATCTGATAGCAGCATGTTTAGCTCAACGTCAGCTATCTCTTCAGGTTTAGGCCAAAATCGGCGTTGCCTGCCCTATCTGCTGATTATTTGGACTGTGTAGAAACACTTTCTACACTAGAAAGTGTTTATACACAGTCCAGACAATCAGCAGATAGAGCAGGCAACGCCGATTTCCGACCTAAAAAGGTAGCTGACGTTGAGCCAAAAATGCTGCTACCGTACTTGCCGCACGACTTCTTCCTGCGTTTGCAACTCTTCTTCTTTTTCTTGCAACGCCGCTTACGTCGCTTCTTCGCTTTGCACTTCCGTTTTCCTCCACTTCTTCTACACTTTGCATTCCGCAGTATTTTGCAACAGCCCGTTTTCTTTCCTTTCAGACAGGCTTGCTTGATGTATTTCATGCTTTCACATTTGTTCATGGAGCACCATTTTCGTGCCCCTTCTACGGTCTTTTGGAAGACCAACCGCAGTATTTCCTTCGGAATATTGACAGAAAGTTGTAAAACGGGTTGTTTTTTATTCTGCCGGGCTTTACGCATTTCTTCTTGCAACTTTTGCGACGTTTCTTGTACTTCTTTTTCCTCTTCTTGGGACACCAATCCATAATTTTGTATGTTAAATAACCCCGATTTACTTACATTTTCTATTGTAGAATTTGGTAAAATTAACGTAGAATTTGTTGTTACAGTGACGGTGACATGATAAATAAAATAAATAACGTATCCATATCGATATCGCTAAATTTTGTTTTCGCTTCAAATTTACTACTATGATTAATGTTGGTATATTTTTAAAAATATACAGCCAATCAAAATCAAAGTTTTCGTATTCAGCGTAAAGTTATCGTAACGCTAATTCAACGTAAGGGTGTGCAAAAACTCCCTAATAATTGAAGTCGTTGCTTCGCTCCTCCTTCAAACAATTGTCTTCGATCGGTAAAATGTCCTTACCGTTCTTAATACTTAATATACTATTAGGGAAATTACACCGGTAGATATCTACGGTTTGCCGATTGGTGGTCAGCTGAATTTGCGGTAGATGGATAGGATTGAGTAATTTACGAGCACTTTTTTGGGGGACAACAAACACAGAATCTCTAAAAACTTGTCTTGGGGAGGTCGATTCAGACAATAATATTATAGTCCGGTTATGTTAGGATCCGCCTGCCGAAAAAATTCAAGTGAGTTGAACTTTTTGCATACACCTTTATTTTGACATTACAAATAATGTCTCAAAAGTCCCATGGTATATCGAGCTTGCGTTTTGAGTTATTCAAGGTCAAAGATCACAGAAATAAGTTTTTCGCAAATATCTCGCTTTCCATGGGTCGTATGACTTTTTTAGTTGTTACAAAAAATGAAGGCTAAAAAATTCTCTACAAAAAAGATTATACAGGTTGCTTACGTACAACTAACCATTCAGTAAATAACACACTGTTAAGTTTTGCAGACGGGATTAACCCCAAAAATTCGAAATGGAGTATTCAACAGATCTTCACGTTTTAGAATCCCCTGAACCCAAGAAACATGTTATTGTTCATTGGTCTGTGTGTCTGTGTGTCAGTCTGTCTGTGAACAGAATATCTCAAAAACGAAAAGAGGTATGACGTTGAAACTTCATATAGTTTTGTGTAGAGTGCTTTATTGTTTTGTGTACGGATACGGCCAAATAAAAACGACCATCATTTTGACATACTATGTCATTTCTACAAATTTTGGTAAATCAGGCTTTTACTTGACAGTACCTACCTTGACAATTTGAATTATTATCTATGTCAAATTCGAGGTTAGCAGGTTAGGTTTTGCGTCAGTGACATATTTCATTTTTTATTTTTATGTTTCTTAGACGATTTAATACCAATTCACAATAGAGTAAAGTACTGCCGGGTTTTATTTGGCCGTAACTGTACTATCTAAATGCGTCAATTTCACAGAGGTGTTAAGTCTTGTTGACTTCGCGAATGTCATATATGGATAGTTGTCAATGGCTACTTCTGATTGAGGGGCTCCATACATTGCCCGAAAAATGCGTACTCCATTCTGCAAAATGGTCTCTACTGAACAATTTTTCTGCTTAAAAACTTCTGCTGATTGCTGCAAGTCTGTGCGTTTCTCGAACATCTTGAGAACTTTTATTTTTCCTTTGTAAAACAGTGCAGATGTTGTGTCGCACCCAGTGATGGCATGTAGGCACAATATATGTTTTTTTACAATTAGGAAACTTATCTATCCTAGAAGAACAGTATGTCTTTGATCCTATTTCTCCTATACCTGGTTTGAGAAAGAAAACTTGCTGGTTCGAAGGATGTGATGTTGAATAAACACCCTACGAAGAAATAAGTTGGGTAAAATCTGAAGACATTTTTGACTACAGAGGTCGTAAAAAGAGCCTGGCTTCCACATTCAAAATATTATAGAAGCAAAGTGGTGAGGAAGAAGTTAACGAAGAGAGAAAAGAGAACGGAAAGGAACATGTGGAGAGGGAATGGATGAAAACGAGGACGACTTGTAGAACGTACGGAGTGATTTTTTAAAAGCTCAATTGCAGCATGCCCCGGATAGCCTGAATCAGTTGGCAGTACTGAAGTGCATTGTCAGTCTATGTCAAAGTCTATGTCTAAGTTAGTAGGTTAGGTTTTGTTTGTTATTTGACACAGACTGGCGCAAAACTTACCCTGCAAATCTCGAATTTGACATAGACTGACACTACACTTCAGTACTGCCAACTGATTCAGGCTCTCCGGGGCATGCTGCAATTGAGCTTTTAAAAAAATCATTCAGTACTTAAAACAAGGAAAAACATGGATTAGGACTACTGGGGAAAGCATGTAAAAAGTCTGGTGTGATACACGCACACAACTTCCTTTTACAGTGATCTTATAAGTAGCCAAAAATTTGATTTTTAATTTTTAAGTATTTGTCAAAAATTTTCAAAACTTACAAATTCTACAAAAACGGTACAAAATAGAGCGTTAGTTCAGGAGACAAATTTTCTCTAAAATGTTAAGCTGAATTCAAAAATATAATCATATACCGGTGTTCTATTTAAAATAAGAGTTACTTTTAATCAGTCTTGTACATGATGTAAGTATTAAGCTTATTAAAAATTACAATAGTCCTGTACATAATAATTTGTCGATCCCAACGTGAGGCCTTTTAAGAAAATTACTAGGCGTTCTACGCTTTTGAAAAATTAACGGCGATTAAAAATAAAAATAAGCCACGTTGTTGTCGCATACAAAATTGAATTTGAGGTTATAAAAATAGAGATTATTATTATTGTCTTGTTATATAACACATAAATACTCACAAAGTAGGTAAATTGTGTCAAATTGTATTTTGAAAAGCTCTATTTGTGTGGGTGATTTGTCTGTGGGTGTAAGCGCTTCATTTTATTTATAATTAACGACAAATCAAGCAAAATTTCTCGAAGGCAAAAGAAGAATGAGGAAGAGAAGGAAGAGGAACATCAAGCCGAAGAGGTTATGGAAATACAGGGGCCACCGACAGAAGCGGAAATACAGGGGGATCAGGCCGAAACACAACAACCCCAAGCTTCAAAATTAGACACAGAATTAAGTGGAATTATAGAGGCATTATTTCGAATGATGGAGGATGTAGAAAGACCGACCCGAAAAGAAGCAGAAAGAACGGGACAGAGCGTTAAATAAATGGAAGAAAATGCCGAAGAACGTGAAAAAAGAATACAAGAAGGAATTCGAACTTATGCCGAAGAACGGGAAAAAAGAATACACGAGGCAATCAGAAGCGATGCAGTGGAGAGAGAAAACAGGGCGGAAATGCATGCAGAGATCTTAGTCGCAGCAGTGAGAGAGGAGTTCGAGAAGATGCAAGTCCGAAATAGGGAAGAATTACAAACAAGAATCGACAGTTTAGAACAAAAATTAGAAGGATTCAAGGAAACAACTAGAAACGAAATACAGCAAAAGGTGTTATAAGTTGTCGATGATAGATTAAACAGGAAAGGAGAAGAAATAGAAGACCGCATATTACGGGTTGAAATTAGAACCCAAGGACAATTAGTACAACAACAGGAAAACATCTAAGAAGATTTAGATAGCCTGAGAAAGAACACAGAAGAAAGGTTGAAAAAGGTACACGACGAAAATGAGATCCGTATCGCCATGGTAGACAATAAGGTCACAAGGGGACTGCAGGAAGTAACCGAAAGGATGGAGCAAGGAGAAGGGTACCCTGTCAATGTGGCACAACCGAGCATGAGTATGGAGATGATCCCGAAATTTGAAGGCCGGTACGGAGAGCTACCGATGATCTTCTTAGCTAAGCTCGACGATACCATGGAAACTGTGACAACAGAATGTCGAAAGCTACAAATTGTTAACATAGCTATGCGAGGAAACGCTGAAATCTGGCACAGTATTGTTAAGTGCAAATACTCAACTTATGGTGAATTTCGAGCACTCTTTACCCAGCAATACTGGAGCAATTCGCACCAAGCCCAGATGAGGACTGAGCTAACTTCAGGGAAATATGTGGACAAAGGAGGTTCAAGGGAAATTTACGTTATGCACAGATTTAATAAGGCGCAATACTTAACACCAAAACTGTCAGAGGAGGAAATAATTCAACAGTTATCAAGACACCTCGAAGCCGAGATTACCAGGGCTGTGGCAGTACAAAATGTAAAAACGTTACGTGATTTCCTGGAAATTGTAAGAAACTACGACATGGCTGTGTTTAATGAAAGAGGCGAAACCCGAACGACAGAGCCTTAATATTTTAGTAAACGAAAATTGGGAGATACTTTCGACAATAAATTTAGGCCAAACAATAATAATTTTAATCAACAAGAAAGAACGAATTATAGGAACTATAACTACAATAGAGCATTTAACCAAAACAGAGGGTATAGAGTAATTGGGGAAATCAGAACCAGAATAACTACAATAGGGGGAATAACAGAAAGAATGACGAAGAACTAATTGATGAAAGGAATAAAAAACGATGCCAAGAGATAGACCAAGCGCAGAATAGAGATCAACACGATATTGACTGGAAGAACTGGGAATGTGAATAAAGTTGAGGATTTGGAGAGAATTGAAATAGCCGAGGTGCACGAAGAGCCTTCGCGGGTTAAAAAAACCCAATTTATGTAAATTGCCAACTTTGCCATCACTTTTGATAGAACGGGGGAATATTTATTGAAGGAAAATGAAAAAGAGTTACAAACTCATGTTTACCGTTTGTTAAATTGCGAATTTTAGATCAAAAATACTATGCGCTAATTGGTAGTAGAGCAATGGTTTCCTTAGTACAATAGGAAGTTATAAATAATCATCTGAATATCTTACAAAGCAATATTAATAAAGTTAACAAGATCGATTTATAGTCCGCAACAAGAAAGAAAATATCAACTACCACTAAAGTATTCACAATCAAAATCAGCATAAATGGAAAAGAATTTGATGTCCGATTTTATATAGTAGCTGCCTTAAATGTACAATTTGTGATAGGTGTCGATATTATTCAGCAAGTTAGATTTAAAATAGATGGAATGCAAAAATGCATACAAATTAATAATATAAGAAAGCCTTGGTCTGTTGAGGATCAAGAGCAAACAAATTGTTGCCTAGCTCAAATAACACCAGGAGACAATATGAATTGTTGCCCAGCCAAGAGAGCGGGAGACGATATGATTTGTTGCCTTGCCAAGTGTGCAGGAGACGAAGTGATTATAAGTAATTATGCGATATTAGAAAGAATGCTGGATGATGAACAGATAGGGAGTGATTATCTACAATATAAAGGCAGAATTATGGAAATCATAGAAAGAAATAAAGATATAGTAAATCAGAAAACCGGACAAGCAACGAAATATTGCCATAGGATTGTTGTGGACGAATCAATGGGTTTTAAATCGAAATCTTATCCCATACCATTTGCACAGCGCTAGAAAGTGAAACATGAGTTACAACAAGTGCTAGATGATGATGTGATTGAACCTTCGAAAACACACTTCGTTAATCCAATGGTGGTGGTAAAGAAAAGTGATGGTAGTCTTAGGTTGTGTCTAGATGCACGTAGGATTAATCAGATTACTAAACCTCAATATGAAAGTCCTCAGACAATTGATGCCTTGTTAAGTAAAATTTGGGACAAAAAGGTGTTAACGAAATTAGATTTGAAAAATTCATTTTGGTTGATCCCATTACACGAGGGCTCAAGAAAATATACAGGATTCTGCATAGAGGGGGACATTTTTCAATTTAAGGTGGTCCCGTTTGGTTTGACAACGAGCTATGCAGCAAATATTAAACAAATATGATACTTTTGCGTGCATTACATAGATGACATTTTAATTTTTTCAAAAGATGTGGAACAGCATTTGGAACTTTTAAATATAGTAATAAGTACTTTAAACGAAAACGGATTAAAGTTGAATTTGGCCAACTGCCATTTTATGAAAACAAATGTAGCACACTTAGGCTATGAAATTAGCAATAATGGGGTCACAATCAATGAAGCAAGAATAGAAAAAATAAAGAATTTGCCTCGCCCCAAGAACTTGAAAACATTAAGAGATTTACTTGGCATATTAAATTAATATAAGAAGTTTATAGCGAATTATTCGGAATTAACATTGTCCTTGGTCGAATTGCTGAGGAAAGATACGAAATGGGTTTGGAGCGAAGAAAGAGAGAAAGCGTTGAACAATTTAAAACAAAAATTTCATGAAGGATTGCTACTTAAATACCCGAATTTTAAAGAAAACTTCATATTAAGAACGGACGCATCGGACATAGCAGTCGCAGCAGAACTTATACAGATACAAGAAGGAGACGAAGTCCCGATTTGTTTTATTTCACTAATCCTGAAGGGTTATGAAACAAGATACACAACCGCTGAAAAGGAGATGTTGGCTGTCATATTTGCGATCAACAAGTTGAAATTCTACTTGACAGGAAACAAGTTCTATATCGAAACCGACAATGCAGCCATATCATTTATGAAAAACAAAACATTCCATAACGATCGATTATACAGGTGAGCGTTGTACTTGCAACAGTATAACTTTGAGATCAGGCATAGACCAGGAAACATGAATGTCGTAGTTGATTTCTTAAGTAGGAAGGACGCGGTGAACAGTAGGAAGCAGAAACAATTAGTAATAGGGATAGAGAAAATTTATCGACAAGAAAGGTTTTCAAAAGAAGAGTTATATATAAAGGTTTCAAGATAGTAGAAGAGTTATTGGTAAAATTATTGAATGGTAAAAAATTAATAGTTTTGTGCAGAGACGATGTAATTAACGTTGTTAAAGAAATTCATCAAACTTTTGGACATTGTGGGGGAAGAAAGACATGGCTAATATTTCGCGAATGTTTTTACACCAAAAACGATTTGAAATTTATCAAACATTATACGAATTGCTTTAAAGTATGTCAATTGGCTAAAGAAAAGAACCATACCAACCAGAACATGATCAAGAGTATAAGAGTCAACGAACCTTTTGAACTAGTGGCAATAGATTATTTGGAAAATTTAGTACCGGAACAATATGGATACGACATATTTTAATAATGTTCGATGTGTTCTCAAAATACATAAAACTTTATCCAGAGGAATACAGTAACACCGAACACGTCATCAAGTCTATTGAAAAATATCAACAAGAAGTGGGGACTCCGAAGAAAGTTTTAGCTGACAATGCAAGTTACTTCAAGAACGCTAGATTAATTAACAATTTAGAACAGAAGGGGATTAAAACTTATTTTTGTAGCATACGACACCCTCAATCAAATGTTGCAGAGAGGTACATTAAAGAAGTAATTAAATATCTCCAAATAATGACCCATGAGCACCACAATAGATGGGTGCAATACCTGCCAAACGTAGAAGACTTCATAAATAACGTGCCTAATATTGCGACGGAAATAAGTCCAGTTACGTTATATAAAGGCATTATACCTGCGAGACCATGGAGGCCGGAAGAGGATGCAACAGGGATAAATGAACTGTTGGAGAAGGTAAGACAAAGGGTTAGGAAGACACAGGATCGATACGAAGAGAAGCAAAATCGAAAAATTAAGAAGCGTATGAAATTTAAAATCGGGGACCGAGTCATTATTAAAAAGCTCAGAGTAGCTGATAGAAGAGAAAAGATCTGTGCGAAGTTTTTGTATGCATATGAAGGACCATATAGGGTACATAAGATCCTGAGCAATGAAAATACGTACGAGTTAATTAATGAGATGGACAACAAAATCAGGGGACGCTTTCACATTTCGGCGATTCACCCATATTTAGAGAGTGTAATTTAGAGTAGGTTAGTTGTCGAACAAATGTTGTAACACGGTTAATAGGTTAGGTTAGAATAGAAAAGTAGATTAGGTAGAATAGGAGATAGGTTAAATGTTTTCTTAAGTCAAAATAGGATAGAAAGATAGCAAGTATCATATTGTACTGATTAAAACTAACGAAAAAGTCACACAGTGAAATTTCGTGATAATTAAAATAACAACGCATGACATGCTACGTATGATGAGAAATAATACACATGCGTGGTGATTTTAATTCTCCAAAAATTTTGGGGAAATCTGAGATGGTATTTAACTCGTTACTCAACTCTGCTTGCAGCATAGAGAAATAAAGAAAGTCAATAAAGCACAGAGCTGGGGTAAATCAGGCAACTGCAAGAAGTTACATCACAAATTTTAATTCATAACTACATTGGTAAAGCATTGCCGATATTAAATGGAATAACTTCGGAATAAATGGCAATAAGGCAGAGCTCAATTCGTAAATTAGAGTCACAGAAGTATTAATTAGCATAAATTAAGAGGTTGGTGCAAAGTAAAGCCAACCAAAATTCAACAAATCTATCACCAATGGGTTTATTACATGCGTGATAAATAAATTTACATGTCAGTATAATTGAATAAGTACAGTTTTATGAACTTTTTAAATAAAGGTAAGAAGGACAGAATGTTCTCAATACAGTGCGAAGAGAGCACAATACTAGATCAAATAAGGCTATAAAAAAATTGTACGGTAATATTTGAAGAATGGTTAAAGCAGACAATTATTATAAAATACAAGAAATTCACACAATAGGAAATGAACGAGATTGGTGTTTAAAAAAATGAGTTAGTGAAGTGACATAAGTGAACAGACAATCCAAATAAAACATAGTGAGTGGTGCTATAATCTAGTTTAAATATGAACATGTCGGTGAACCTAACTTGCAGATGTGAGTCTTCATACCTACTGAAAGCTAGCCATAAATAACTTTACTTGCAGATGTGCGAATTACTATAGGGGGCAAAACACTACAATCAATGAACCCATTTATACAATTATTTATTTACTTTTAATCAGTCTTGTACATGATGTAAGTATTAAACTTATTAAAAATTACAATAGTCCTGTACAATATATGCCCAAAAATCACGGTCTGGTTCAATAAGCACAGAAGAGACGAAACGTTCTATAATTCACCCCTCAACCCAAATTTACACCTTAAGGAGTTATGCCGGGCCCAATCCTGAATTACGTTATTAGGAACTTGTGTAGGTAGCCTTTCTAAGTAAAACCAAATCGATATATTATCGGGCCTTCGAGATATTGAGGAATTCGTGAAAAGACGTTTTATTCCTTTTCTATCCTTTAGGGATGGAATTTCGAAAACTCCTTTCCCAGCACTTTCCCACGTAATTTCAAGTTTCTGGTGTCAAGGATTACTACAGCCCAGTGTTGTTGAGTCGGTGCTATATTTTTTGTACATATATATTGTAGCAGAATACCAGTTTCAGCCTCTTGTGGGTGGAATTTCGAAAATCTTTTCTATTTATTTTTTTTTCGTACACTAGCATTGAAAGAGCTACTTTGCCGTACAATTTATTAATCAGAAAGTTGCACTTTGCGGTATTCGTACGGCAAAGTAGTATTTTGCGGTATTCGTACGGCAAAGTAGCACTTTGCCGTACGTTTCCTTAGTTACAACACATATAATATTACATTACATTAATATTACTCTACTTATTTGCTATATACGTGGATAAATTTAGTATTCCGTTTTGTATGCTAGTGTACGAAAAAATATTGTACGAAACTCGTATGAAAGTGGCTTTTCCATACTCGTCTCGAAATTCCGGACTCGGCCTAACGGCCTCTTCCGGAAACATCTCACTCGTACTGAAAAGCTCCACTTTCTATACTTGTTACGTAAATTACTATTAAATGAACCCATAAGGAAAAAATCAATAATTTTAATCCTCTACTCATTTAAAAACGCCAGAACTTCTTTATTTTTAACTTAATTACATAGATAATTATAACAATTAAAAAATGGAATCTTTGCAAATTAAGTACGAAAAACTACATAGGGTAGATGTTGCCCCTGACGCCGTATGCACCCTTCCAAACATACCCTTGCGTTTTTCATTAGTTTCTTGCGCCTCAACTTCATGAACTCCTAAGATTTAATGACGAAGCGTGGTTCCAGCAGGATGGAGCCTCTAGTCATACGGCAGCTATTACTTTAGAAACCGTAAGAAAGCTTTTTCCAGAAAGATTAATTTCTCAAAGAAGAAACATTAACTATCCCCCAAGAAGTTCTGACTTAACTCCGCTGGATTTTTTGATGGGGTTATCTCAACAGCAGGGTGTATACTGTATAATAATCCACGTGAAAATTTACAACATTTTCAGAACCGTATTCGAGAAGAAATCAAAGCCGGTGGAACTTTGTCAACGCATAATGGCAAACGAAAGGGTACGTTTGGAAGAGTGCATACGCCGTCAGGGGCAATATTTAACCGATGTAATTTTTCGTACTTAATTTGCAAAGGTTCTTTCTTCAATTGTTATAATTATCTATGTAAATAAGTTAATAATAAAGAAGTTATGGCGTTTTTAAAAGTGAATTTCTTTCTGGGACAAACTGTATTAAAAAAACCTTAAACCTATTTGAATAAATAATATGTGGGTTGTTCTCTGTAAGTCTATGACAAATTCGAGGTTAGCAGGTTAGGTTTTGCGTCAGTCTGTGTCAAAACTGACGGAAAACCTAACCTGATAACCTCGAATTTCACATAGACTTAGAGCCGGTTGCAGAAAGCAATGTTAAGTCTGGTGTTAGCTAACATCGCGTCAAAGTGAACAAAATCGCATCACATTTTGTTTACTAATGTATTAATTACCATAAGCATTTGAGATTTGATTCGTTTTTGTTCACTTTGACGTCGCGTTAGCTAACACCAGACTTAACATTGCTTTCTGCAACCGGCCTTTATAGTCCCACCAACATATTATTCATACAACAAATATTTCAAAGGGAACTTGATGAAAAAGCATTTATAATCACCCGGTATAACGTTCTTCTTTTTTATAAGACGCTCTTGCAAAATTAATAAGCGAAATAATACCAATACTTGAAAACTGGTTGCACCATCCTGTTGAAACCAAAGGTCGTCCAAGTCCATGTCCTCAATTTCTGGCCACAAAAAGTCCGTTATCATGCCTCTGTAGCGCTCACCATTGACCGAAACGGCGTTTCCAGCAGCATTTAAAAAAAATGGGCCAATGATGCCACCACTCCACAATCCGCACCAAACTGTCACTCTCGTAGGATGCATTGGCTTCTCGACGATCACATGTGGGTTTTCAGAGTCCCAGATTCGTCTAATCAGAGAAGATGATTTTTCGACCAAAATAGTCGTCCATTTCGGGCTGCTCTAAGGCTCAAACTGAGAAGCGATAACGAGGCAGCCACATGAATGAAATCGTATACCATAAATAATGGGAATGTTTGCTTTTTCCAATAAAGCCATAATATATGGAAAAAAAATATTTTTTTACTCATTTGCAAATTGATGAAAAACAGTATGACTTTCATAACACTAGTTGTACATATTGCGTTGCACATACAAAGATAACTATTTATTGAACCAGTGTCCTAAGTGGATTATTTTTAACATCAGTGTTAAAAGTTAGTCCAAGGTAGAGTGCATTAAAATCATAAATCGCAGGGTTTATCGTAAATGTGTATGTCAACATAACTTGAATGTCTAATACACTATAAAAGTTATAAAAGTTTTCCCGAATTACAATTTTATAGTTCTGTTGTGTCGTAGAAAAAATATTGTATGTAACAAGTAAAAAAGTGTGGTTATGGCACTAGACAAAATTGTCATTTGTAAGTATTGACAGCTTAGCTTGTTTCAAAACTATAAAAAATAAAGCGGCACATACAAATTTTGCAAGTGATTTCAATGGGAACTAGATGTAGTTGTTTTTGAATGACTACATGTTATGTATTCACCTACATTCTCCCATTGCCATCCCACACGTGTGTTACATACTATTTTCCTGCGACGGTTTCGCATACTACAACAAATTTAAGTGAGTACTTTCTGCACTGTCGTAGAAGTAGCATATTATTATACTAGTTTAATAAGAGGGCCTATTGCAGCACGAGTGGGTTTGGGGCATGACGAGGGGGCAACGAGGAGTGCTCCAATAGAACTAGAGCTGCAATGAATTTTATTCAACGACGATAATACACTAATTTTATTTACCTTCAACAAAAATAATCAAAAACTTTTAATTTTGACATTTCATAAATATGACAATCTGTCAGTTGTCTGAAACAAGGTAAACCGTTTCTATGTTTTTCATATGAAAACAACAATGCAAAAACAGTGTTTTGATAGACTTCATTACAGCTGTGTTATAGTAATCACATTAAAACATTAATATACGTAAATAATATCTATATTTTTCGTCAAAAGATAAATGTATAGTTTTTTTTCGGGGGATGAAGATTTGTCCACGAGCAGCGTCATGGTAATTTTACTAGCGAAACATTTTGTCGCAAGAAATAAATGTTATTTTTTCTACGAATATAAAAAAAAATTACATTATGTATTGCAAAAACTACAAATGAATTTAGAATCTGGCCGTTTTTGGATTACTTAATGTAGCCGTAATAAACAAAATAGCCACCATTCTTGCGAGCAAACAAGTGGTTATTTATTAATTTCCATAGCAACGTGCACTTTCATCTGTAGAGTGAAATAAAGAACTAATTTATAAACGCTAAACTATCTAATAAAGTTCTATTTTATAGCGCAGTCATTTTTGCCCTCATAAAACTATCAATCTCGTAAAACAATTACTTTTTGTACAACTGTCCTTTATTCCATGTAACTATACTTATACAGTGTAATTCATTAGCTCGTTTACAAAGTTTGGCAATGAAAATCAGATTTAATTTCATGAAAAAATTTTCATATAAACGTATGTCCTAACTTTCTTTGTTCAGAAGTTATAGCGCTTTTAACATTTTTCTCTTTGAACACTAATAAGTAATCATAATTTAAAGGAATCAAAAACATTTATTGCAAGTAACGGAAAGCAAAATTTACCTACATAAAATGTTCAAAAAGTAGTCCATTCTTCATACATAATTGGCAACGACGAATTAAATTCTCTTGCACGAGCAATAAATTCATGTTATTTCTAATATTAATTGCAGCATCTTTAATCCTCTGCAATAACTGATTGCGATCAGTTATTTCCACGGCATAAATAAGTTGCTTGAAGTGACCCCATAAATAAAAATCGCAAGGAGTCAGGTCGGGTGATGTAGGTGGCCATGGTATAGGACCTCCAATCCATTTATTTGGGAAATGAGTATGCAGCCATTGGGTCATTTGTCGTCCTCGGTGAGGCGGGGCCCCATCATGCTGACACCATATATCTTGTAGGAGGTGGAGTGGAACATCATCCAGAAGATCAAACAATGTGGTGTTCAAAAAGTTATGGTACCTCTCTGCATTTAACTCTCCATTAAATTCATTTAGAAGTAATGTGTTATTTACACTAAATCTCTGCTAGAAATTACGCGTTCTGATCGCATGTGGATTGTCCAAAGACCAAACATGGTCATTATGGAAATTATTAATACCATCTCTTGAAAAATTGGATTCATCATTGGATTCACTATAGAATTTTTGAAATAAAGTGGTTATCTTGGACGTGTTGTTGTAATATCTAGTGACAAAAATTTAATCGCAGTTCAGCAATTCCGTGATGCAATGCTTGTACACTTGATAAGGGTGCAGCATTTCTTGATTTATTGTTCGCCATACAAAACTTTGTGATAGCGCCAAATTTTGTGCTATGCATCTGGTGCTAATTTCCGGTTCTCCAGTTACAGTATTTATTACGTTTTCACGAACATTTTCATTATGCGGGCTAATGGGTCTAGGAGGAGCAGCAGTACCGGTCATGCGAAGTCTTCTAAATGATGTACTGAATATGGGATCCGGCGGTTGACATCTATGAGGAAATCTATTTCGATATTCTCTCGCTGCATTACGAGAATTTCCATTGAAAAGTCCATACACAAACACAATGTCAGCATATATACAAATACAAATTTTAACGAATAGTGACAGAACACATTTACATAAACAAACTATTTTTGACAGAAGATTATTTAAAATGACAGTTACTAAATTTTGTTTTGCTACATCATGACTACTACGATTTTTCAACTTAAACATTTTAACATCGCTATAATTTCTGAACAAAGAGAGATAGGACATACGTTTATATGGACATTTCTTCATGAAATTAAATATTACAAACGTGCAGTAACGTGAGAAAATTCTTATATCAAAATTAATTAATTGAATCTAATTATATCTCATCAAATATCTCTCGTTTAATTGGAATAAACAGAAAATTTTAAGAAAAAACACAATACTAATAATAATAGTCTGTATTTATCAACTCAAGGTACAATAAATAAGAACTAATAGTGGTCACGGTGCTTGCGTAAAGTGCAGACGCATTATAATTCAACACGCCTGCAGTTTACTTCTGTTTTGATTGGCTGTACGCCTTCGGAAAAAACGATGTGATGGGTTATAGCTTATGCGTCTGCAGATTACGTATATGCGCCCCGGTGAGGTTTTCAAAAATAAAAAAAATGCAGATGAAAGCCTCTACAGAATGACATCATTCGGAAGTGATGTAAAGCCGTGGGTCCCATGTTACTACGATGTGTAGCATGTAAAAGATCCCTTGCTCTGGTTGAAACTCCTTAATCTCGGCAAAATTCTAAGTAGGACTTTGACCATATGACCAAAGCAGTCGATGTTTAAGGTACCTGGTACTCTGCATGCCTATACCTTGTCCATTAACAAACGAACAAACAAACAAACATCAACTTAAATTGTCACACTATTTCTGTGACATTAGCTTACTAGATTTTTGAACCGGCTTGTTTCGCGACTTGCGCGCTGTTTTATGCCGAATTGGCCGTGACGCTCTAGCGCATTCTAGTTGCTACGGGAGAATATGTCGCACTAGTGTTTCAAGACGAAAAACGCACGCTCCACGTGACCTTTTCAGGTGACCTGTGCAATGTGTCACTTTCAGTAACACCAAGCGATGCCATTTTTGGCATTTTTCGTAGTGGTCGTCGGAAATAGTAATTTACGTTACAAGTATAGAAAGTGGAGCTTTTCAGTACGAATGAGATGTTTCCGGAAGAAGCTGTTAGGCCGAGTCCGGAATTTCGAGACGAGTATGGAACAGCCACTTTCATACGAGTTTCATATAATATTTTTTCGTACACTAGCATACAAAACGGAATAATAAATTTATCCTCTCATCTGAATTTGCCTTAAAATTTATTAATTAGAGAGGTACACTTTGCGGTATTTGTACGGCAAAGTAAAATTCGTACGGCAAAGTGCTATTTTGCCGTACGAATACCCCAAAATACTACTTTTTCGTACGAATACCGCAAAGTGTAACTTTCTAATTAATAAATTGTACGGCAAAGCAGCTCTTTCAATGCTAGAGTAGGAAAAAATAAATTGCTGCATCATCCATGACTATGACGAAGTGAAACTAACCTACAAACTAAACACTAAACAAAACAGTAAACAGTCGCTTCGCGCCATGCAAGCCATGTCACCCGCGCACGCGCATAACTTTTACATTCTGTATGCGAATTTGGCATCGATTTAAATTCCGTACATAGATTTGGCATTTGCATTGTGATTGGTTTAGAATTCGAATCTAACCAATGAGATTGCGCTAGGTGCCAAATACATATACGGAATGTATAAATGCTTCCCTGTCACACCCAGGCTGTGGAGAGGTGCAACAGCAAGCTTTTGAAGAAAATCGCATAACCTGAAGTATGGTGTTTACTCTTGTGATTTTTCAGTGTTTTTCGATTTTCTCAAAAACGGCTCTAACGATATTTATCAAATGTAACATTTTTATTAAATTTTTAATGCCTATTGATGTGATATGGTTGATTTTCTAGTTGAATGCCTCTAAAATGGGATTCTGCAGGGCATTATAGAGAACTAATAAAATTGAAAATCTGAAACTTTGGCCATGGATTTTATGTGTAAGAGCGACTACAACTAAAATATTTTGACTGTGATATCACTTCCAGTTATACCGGAACAGCGACTATCAACTTTGTTATTTTAAAAAGAACACCCGGCATATTATTACGTCTTTGAATTCGGCTTAAAAATTTAAAGCAAATTTGTCAGTTTGATTAACTTCATTGTTTTGTACGATTTCTGTAAAATTTGTAGTTTTTAAAAATTCCTGCCTCCGGTTCAAAGCACTACGAAATCACTTCTTTTTTTGTTGAATTTTCTTGTATTATTACGCCTTTTTATTTGTTTAAGTGGGGTTTACTATATAATGGAGTAGGGAAGCTAAAAACAAATTTTTGACTAATTATAAGATCACTGTAAGAGAAAGTTGTGTGCGCATATCACATTTAAGTGCAGTAATGCAGTAAGCTTTGTCAATTAATTTGTTAAATTTTGCATATAAGAATGTAAATGTTATTTTAGTATCGCTTTACCTGTTCATTGCAATGCATACCATCATAGCAACTAATAATGCATTCAAAACATTTGCAGTCTGTTAGAAATAGGTAGTTACGACTTTATTTAATTATTTAAACTTTTTACTTATTAAAAAACAGGGGTCCGATTTTCATGAACTCAATCGATGCTATTTTGGTGTAGGTATATGTATGTACTTATACATCAGATATTTATAGTAATATTAACAACATTATTAATAAGAAAATCTACTTATTGTAAGCTCCTTTGACCACACTGTATTGCAGTGTACGAATTATTAAATTACGCTAAAACTTGAATGTAAATGTAATACACTAATTTTGACAAAAGCAACAAGTGAAGCTAGTGAATAGTACGAAGTTGACGTTTGTGAAGAAGCACATACCTGTGAGATAAACGAATTATCTAATCTAATGTCATTGCCCTATTCTTGTCAACAATTTGTTTAATTTTATCTCTAAGCCTAAGGACCAAACGCCGATTATAGACAGTCGCTTACTAACAAAACGGTACTAAATAAGGGAGGATGGCTTCAACAGTGGACAGTAGCAATTATACTTCCCAGACGGTGGCAGGTTATATATTAGTGGGTGAAGAAAAATTGCTATTGCCAGCCACTTTTAAAGATTATGAAGAACAAATCAGGAATTTTGAGGTGTATGAGGATGACGTCTTTCTTGCATCGTGTCCAAAAACAGGTATTGTTCCAGTTAAAGTTTATTTAGTATTATGTCGTGCTAATTAAACCTCTCTTTTTACTATTAAGTTACTTGCAACAATTTTGATTGCCTTAGTCCTCTTAATTTTGCTTAACCCTGTGATTAATTTATGCTTTTTTCTCCAACTTACCTACACATTTACAATGCTTGTAGCTGTAAAAAATTATCGATATTGACTCAATTTTGTGCTTTTGTATTATTTATTTATGTTAGAACGTTGAAATATAAATGCTGCTGTGAATAACTACTTTTGCAGTTGACCGCATTTTAATTAATCCAATCTCGTTTCACTTTTAACCTTGTTTAAATTATTACCCATTAACCTTTCCGAATTTTTGCATGGTATTTTCTTATTTTACTTTAACCAAATTACAATTAAAAATTCTATTTATTTAACTTAATGTAAAAAGTGCCTACTTTCTACACTGAGTTTAGTGCAAAAACTTAACTTTTTTACTACACTAGTGTATTGTAGGTAAATTTAAAAAATACAAAATGAAATGCGCACTTTCGTAAAAGGTTATGATCGTAGAAAAAACACTGTAAGACACATTTGTAAAAAGTCTCTTCATTACGCTCACAGCTTTTAAAAAACTCGCTCGTACCTCGCTCGTGTTGTAAATCAGTTCGTGCAATAAAGCGGGCCTTTTACACTTGTATCTTAAATAACTATTATCGTTTATCTTTTCTTAATGTTTTGACTTAGAAATAGCTTAAAACAGGCAAAATGGCACTAGCAGACCTTACGCTATATTTCTCTCGTTTAGGAACTACGTGGGCCAACGAGATGATATGGATGTTAATACACAATTTCGACTACGAAGCGGGCAAGGAAGTACTGCAAATGCGTTCACCTCTACTAGAGTACGTCTAACAACTATTGCTGCAAACATATATGTAAAATGGACTTCTTGTTTAGATTTTCTGGACTGATGAATCCTTTAAAGGGAGATATATACAAGGAGGGGTCGATTAAACATGCAGCAAAGCTGAAAAGACCTCGTTGCTTAAAAACCCATCTTGGTTTTTCACTGCTGCCCGAACAGATCCGGAACGGAACAAAAAAGCCAAAGGTAGGTGCCAGTATAAAAATCGTCGCCACCATCTTTCAAGCTTTTTTGCGAACAGATCATTACGGTACTCAGGAATCCAAAAGATGTCTGTATATCCCAATTCCGACATATCACTGCGATGGAAAGATACTTCGGCACGTTTGAAGATTTTCACGACTTATTTTTAAGAGGAACAGGTAGAAGCTCGTGTTATCAGTTGTTACGCCTTCTAATCTCGAATTTTCCTTCTAGTTCTATGTGGTCCCTTTTGGGAAAACGTGCTAAGTTATTGGCGAAAAAGAGATAACCTCAATATCTTGTTCATCAAGTATAAGGACATGAAAGAGGACCTGCCCTCGGTAATTAGAAATGTTGCTGAGTTTCTAGAAAAGACTGTCACCGAAGCTGAAATTGCAAAGTTGGCTCAACACCTACACTTCGACAGCATGCAAAAAAACCCTGCCGTTAATTTTACGCACATGGTTCAGAAGTACACCACCAGGGGTAACTCTAAAGATGCTGAACGCAGTTTACTGAGGTCCGGAAAAGAAGGAGGCTACAAAAACGTGATGACTCCGGAATTAATTGCTAAGTTTGACGGGTGGACGAAGGAGAAGATAGCGGGAAGCGGATTTGAATCGGTCAATTTAGAATAGTTGTCGAAAGATTGAAAAAAATGTAGTAGAAGAAAGCTTAGTGGTTAATAATTTCATCCTGTACTTTTTCCGACATTTTGTATATAAAACAAACAACCAAGCAACAAGCCCCTTAGTACGAATAAAACATAATTTGTCGATTGTTTTAACTTTATCCTCAATACTATATAGTTACATTATTTTAAAAAATCGCTTAGTATCATTTCTTCTCTCAGAGTTAACCACTGGGTTGGTTTAGCTTAGCAACACATTCTTCAATTCTCTTTTATGTTCGAACAATTAATACCAAAGTACACGTCACTGTCACAGGAACCTTGGATGAACATCTATTAGAGAATCGACACTAAAACTATGACTTTTATGTATCAATAATTTAATTTGTCAAATATACAGTGGCTGTCACGTAGTTTTCCCCACTATGGTTACTTTGTAGCTGCATATAAGTAAAGTTTTTTTAAAAACCAGGTTGATATACAATTTATACATATTGTTTTGTATCTGTTGCATCTGAGCGAAATGGTCGCTTATGCGGCATGAATTATAAAAGTGGTATACTATATTACTATATATGCATATATGCATAGCATATACGTATACAACATGTATTGCAATGGATTATGTGAATGGATTTTGATGTTAATACAGTAATTAATAAAGAAATAACCCCTGCACAATTTTGTTTTATGTTAGTCAAATTTCGGCTGATTAAAATTTACTTCAGTTTCCACTGGGTTCGTTAACTATTAATTCAATTAACAGTATTATGCCCTCAAATTATAATTTGCTCATCTGCACAATAATTCTATAAAAGCTAGCTAGCCAAAGCAATAAAACTCAACTCTCATAAGGTTGGGTTTCTTGGATTGTTAATATCAAAATTCGTGTCATACGCCACTGGGTTGTGAAATTTACTACAACCGCGCAGACGCGACTTGCTCTGTCAAAATACTGCCCAAATCGGTTTTAATATAATGCAGTTAGCGTTGTGAAAATTAATTTTCAAAAAGAAATCTCATAAGCAATTTATAAGGTAAGTTTAAAATTCTCGCGCCTTCAACGGTGTCACTTTGTTGTTTGTTTTAGGCGAAACCTCCACTTGCTTGTTTATGGACGCCTACAGGCAAATGCTTTTTCTAACCTCAAAATGGAATTTTTATATGCAAATACTGGCTAAACGGCTTCCTTGAGTCGTATTCTTACTTGTATAATTATTTCCCGGCCTCTAACGCCGACAGTTTAATCAAAACTAACCCGCCTTTTTCTGCATCAACGGTGGCTCGTTCGGACAGCCTCTCCTGATGCTCTGCGCCTGAAGCTGGCCCCCCGGGACGCTGAAACTGCTGTGAAGGTCTCCTACACAAAGGACGAATATGCTGACCTCCAAATCTTCGGATCAGTGCCTCAATTATGCCCATAATTGATGATCGGGACTCTGCGCTCTTGCTGCCGATGTTTTCGGAAGGTGGTAGCAGACGAAAATTATTTTATGACGTGGATTTTGCTACCCACACGTTCACTGATGCACTGGTAAATTCTGAACACGATGGTGTACTTTTTATTAATAAATTTTTATGTTCAGTATATAAAAACTTAATTTATTTAGAGACACAAAAATGCTTGTCATTCATATAATTTTATTCAATCAATTGTCTTCTTGGTCGTTATTTATATTACAATTCTGAACAAAAATTATTATTTCTAAAATTTGTCTTTTCAATTCTGGATCTAAACTAAGTCATAGCGCCACTTACTTGGTGTTTTAAATTGTCTTTTACCCGCGAAATTCACTGACTTGTTTGTTTTTTTTACCACTTTTGTTCCATATCCTGTTGTGTGTTTTTCTTGCATTTTTAATAACTGTTTGCTTTTCACCCATTTTCAAATATTGCTGTTCAATAATACAATAGTCACGTTACGCTTGGTTCATGCTCTTTGCACCGTATTAGAATGATTCTGTTGCTCTTACCTTTTATTTAAAAAGCTCATAAACATGTCCTTATTTAATTATCCTGACATCTACGCTTCATTGAACACGCACATATTATAAACCTTTTTAAGACAGTTTTATTCATCTGGGTTCGGCCTTAACTTGCACAAAGCTCTTATATTAACTAATTTAACATTATTGACTTCAATCTATGAAAAACGAGTTCTGCCCTTTGCCTGCTTACTCAAATAATTCCATTGCTACCGGCGATCTTTGCAAATGTGACTACGGATTGACATTTATGTGCTAATTATTGCAGTTGCTTGAACTACCCCAACTATGTGCTATGTGACTTGTTTTTTATTATTTATTTATGCTGCAAGCAGAGTTAAGTGTAGGGCTCAATACCATCTCAGTATATATATCTTTCCCTAGTAATTATAATTAATATAAGCAATTTATTTTGTCCGGATCTGTAAACAGAAGTTTTTTACGTTTTTGGCATATAGTCTGTTAAAACCCAGAGTTGTTCACTACAGTTTCCTTAATTATATTCAAATATTGTAACACTACAAAAGTATATTTGAGGCCTTGCCAGCTAAACACAATGGAGACGACGTGCAGTTCTTTAAATGATGTAATTTTCAACTCGTAGCATGAACGATAACAAGTTTTTCAATTATAACAAATATATTCAGATAGGAAAAGAACTTAAAAACTGAAATGAACAACATCTAAAATACAGAAGGTAGCAGTAACTAAATCAGACACTAAATGATAAACGCATGCGCCTTAGATTTACTAAACCACGCTGTATATAATAATCAGTACAAAAATACTGTAAATGTTTATTATGCGTTACACACTTGAAAGGGGCACACCAATTCACTGCTATCATAGTAGTGATTAGTACGATTAGATTCCACTACTTAACTGAGAGCCTTGCTCTTGTGCCGGAGGTAATGCTCGAAGCTGTGGTTTTGTGAATTTTGTGATCATAACCCGTTCTAGGAAGCGGACGTAATGTCCCAAAAAGTACCTAATGCTTGAAACCACATACCAGTGAAGCTTCCACAAAATTATGCTACAGCCTCTAAACGGCTTTCTATTGAACAATCCTCGTAGAAGAAAAGTGTATGCGGTCGTAGTTACCTCTCCGTGAATAAATTAAATTTAAACAAGACATCTTGTACGCTTTAATATTTAAATAATTATTTGCCTTTTTTATACCTTAGCTAGCTCAGTGAATACATGACACTTTCTTAATACCCCAGTTAGTGGCTTATGAAATATCAGTATATGCCAAAACAGAAATATGGTTACTCCTTGTAGTGTTGTGGGCTGCAACTTCACTTTAAACAACACACAAGGAAAACCAATTTGTTTACATCAATCTACAGTTGTATTCGCACACCGGCAATTTCTGACAATTAAATAGAGAAAATTGAAATACCTTATTAGTTATTACTATGACTATACCAGTGGCGTGCATAACGGAAATTGAATTGTGTCCTTTTCTCTATCAACCAAAGAGTTAAGTGAGTAACTATTTAACTCTATTTTGCTGCATTTATTGCCGTAAAAAAGATAGTGCGCCCTCAAAATAGGTACTTATTATGTACTGAAGCATGCCATTTACATCAACTCACAATCCCCATTAATCCCGGCCTAGGAAATCAGTCAAAACCGTAGATGGACGCTGAATTTGCCATGTTTGTCATTAATATATAGGCAGTTCTGATATAAATAAAATGATTACATGTATTGTGTATTACACATCACATGAACTTTTATTACAAATCAGACTTACAAGAACAAGAAAACGTAATTTCAATGTACGAGGGGTGATCCCTATGCTCCGTCCCCGACCAACTTCCGGTTACAAAATTAAAATTTATATCACCTTATTTTTCTACGTAATCTCCTTTAAGCCTAATGCATTTATCCCACCGATGCTCCAGCATTGTAACGGCTTCCTGGAAGAAGGATTGTCCAATCTCTGCAAACCACTGATTTACATCATCTGTTACTTCATTATTGCATGAAAAATTCTTCCCCCGAAGCTATTCCTTGAGTTTGGCGAACACTCTGTAATCGCTAGGGGCGAGATCTGGAGAATATGGCCGATGTTCAAGTAGTTCAAAGCCTGCATTGGCTATGGCAGCCATAGCAACACAAGAAGTGTGGCTCGGTGCATTATCCTGGTGATACAGAACACCACGTTTCAATTTGCCACGACGTTTTTCCTTTATAGCTTTGCGCAATTTTGATATTACATTTGTATAATAGTTGAATGTTATTGTAGCTCATTTTTGGAAGAAATCAATTAGAATTACTCCCTGGGAATCCCAAAAAACAGAAGCCATTACTTTTCTGGCTGATGGATAAACCTTAAATTTTCGAGGAGGTGGAGAACCATGATGCTTCCACTCCAATTATAAATCTTTAATGTCTTCACATTAAAAAAATGAATTTTAATATTAAGTCTTGGTAGAAATGTGAAATTTTGAAAATATTTAAAAAATTTAAAAATGAATTTTTATCTAAAGTTAAAAAAAATTGGTGTTTTCTGGCCTTGAGATTGCTCAGTTAGCTAAAAATAACACACTCTAAAAAACTCTCATTGAAATCTTATTTAATTTACGAAAAAGGGCAATTTTTGGATTTTGACAATTTCGAAAAACTGCATTTTCTCAATAAGTAAAAATCACTCGGTATATATGATAGAAGCTAAATAGGTTTTTAGAGAAGCACAAATTATTGACATAAAAAGTTTTTTTGAAAAATAAAAAAAAAAATTTCCCATATGCCGATTTTTTGGCGGACACTGTATAACGATACGTATGAAAGTAATTTAAAAGTATGATGTAACTGGCATGCTTCAGTACATAATAAGTACCTATTTTAAGTGCACATTATCTTTTTTACGGCAATAAATGCTGCAAAATAAAGAAAAAAGGCAAAAATCGGTAAATTCAGCCGCCATTTTGGATTTTGACTGATTTCCCGGGCCGGGATTAATGGGGATTTTGAGTATGTTAAAATACACACTTTTCAGAGTATAATGCAAAAAGAATCATTTGTGTTGCAATTTTTCCCAGGTCAATGGTATTTTTACACTATGTTTAGGAACCAAACATACATTTTAATCCTTTTAATTTAATTAGGCGAATATTTCACAAACACATATTGCATACGGAAAATGCTTAACAAAGCGTCAGCAGTAATGTAATCAGTGCTCGAATGACCGGTGAACAGCCTGCAATTCTGCACTCGGCAAGTTTGTTTGTTATGAAATTGAATACGCAAGTGCATATGCGAGCTGAAACTAGGGTAAATATTAAACTTTGTAAGCTAAGTCAGTATTTTTATATGTATAAATAGAAAAATATTCTAGTCAATAAACATACAGTTTGAAGTTTTGTTTCACTGTGTCACGCTGACCAACGGCCCCAGGTCTTTTTTGGTACATCATCTCGTGTGAGACCGCACGAGACCGTTGGTTTGCACCCCTTTTTAATTCCTGCACCCCTAAGATATTCCTGCAACTGTCCAAATTAAATTCATACAGTCCATTACAAGCTCCACCCTGAACATTTTGGTCCTTCAATCCATTAAAACGTTCCTGCCCCTAGTATTTGATATTTCGAGCCTTTCAACGTTTCTGCCCCTAGTATTTGGTCCAGTGATCCCTTAAAACGTACCAGCCCTCATCGAACAAGACCGTTACGATGGCGCAGCGACGGGAGATTTTCACAACCCAAGAAGATTTAGCAGAATCCATTCGCAGGCAGATTATCAACGTGAGGAAGAATGGCCCATCAAGAAAAAATGCAGCATATATCACCGCTCGCAGATCCACCCTAAAACAACTTTGGGAAGAATTTGAGGCCAACCATTCAGGCCTGGCGAAGGAAGTCGAGGAAGAACACCCTTATTTTAAAAACAATTTTTTTCAGCAAACCAAAGACGTTTACAATGAAGGGGTTGCCCTGCTCGACAAGTGCGAAGAAAATCTAGCCACACTAGGTGAAAGTTCACAGCAGCCAGCTGGACCAAAAGAAGATACGACCGCACGTGCTGACAAGGAGGGACAGTTTCGAATAAGAAGGCTACAGATCAAGGTGAATTCACTCCAAAGCGACATTCAGGAAGTCTGGAATAGGTTGAATGAGGAATGCAGTAAAAGGTATTGTGAATACAACATTAAGAATTTTAAGGATGATTGGGATGACATCAGAGTTCTAAACGAGGAGATACGACGACAAGGAGTTCCGTGAGACCAAGAAGATGGTCAACGAAATAATTGTAGTCCTGTACCAACACATCCAGGATGGAGAGGTTCAAAGTGTCAAGGAACACAGCCATGCGAATATAGTGTTGCCTACTCTTAAAATTCCATTTTTTGAAGGAACCTACGAAGCATGGCCTAGCTTTCATGATATTTTCCGAAGAATTGTTCATGAAAATTCACTACTAAGTAAGGCGGAAAAAATGCATTACTTAAAGTCACAGTTACGAGGGGAAGCCAGCAAGTTAGTGCAATACCTGGAGGCAACTGAAGCCAATTACGAGTCTGCATGGTTCATTATAAGGAACAGATACGACAACACCAGGCTGCTACTTGCGAAGTATTTGGATGACATAGTCAACCAGGCAACCCTGTCGAACGAATCTGCAGAAGGGATCAAGAAACTCCATGACACGACTGCAGAATGCCTAAGAGCAATTGAGAACTTAGGAATTGAAACGGCCACATGGGGGCCTATCATGTGTCATATAGTGACACGGAAGTTGGACAAGGAAACCAACAGACTGTATGAGCAGTCACTAACGGCACCAAGAGAAGTGCAAAAATTCGATCAGCTACTGAATTTCTTAGAAACAAGATTTCAGTCGCTGGAAGCTGTACAAAGACGGAACAAACTCGAACCCAGAAAACAAGGAATTGGGAAACCATGGGAAAGTCACCAGGATCGGTGGGCAGTGAAGACGTACCACACTGCTGACATATCGTGCTTCCACTGCGGAGGATCACACAGCATTAAATCCTGCCCAAAATTTAGCAATCTAAATATATCCGCACGTTGGGACTTTATAAAGAATAAAAAATTATGTTCAAACTGCTTCAAGCCTACAGGAAAATATAACTCCAGACACTTTTGCCCAGGGAAATGCAAGGTATGTAATAAAAGACATCATTGGCTTTTGCACGAAGCTTTTAGCAAACAACAGCCTCCCAAGACCACAACGGCAATTTCCAGTGCGACAGCAACCAATAAGAACGAAAACATTGTTGCAAGCCTAGTAGGAAGACAGCATCGCAAAGTTTTGCTTGCAACTGCTCTAATTAAGGTCCAGTCATCCTCAGGGAGTTTGGAGTATCTCAGAGCTCTGATAGACTCCGGATCACAGGCATCATTCATCACAGGAGATGCAGCTCAAACGCTGGGTCTACCAGAAGAAAAGGTGAGAGTGCACATTTCTGGATTAGGCAAGAAAGGAGCAGGTATAGCCCGAGGACGATTAACTGTAAACCTACGTCCACGATTTCCAAGCAACTACACAACCATATGTGAGATGCTGATACTGCCACAGCTAACCAAGTCACTTCCAGAAAAACCAGTCGAAAACTATCAACTTCAGGACTTTAAGAATATGGTGTTGGCTGATCCACTATTTCAGAAACCTGGACCAATAGACGTTATCCTAGAAGCAGACATCTACAAGGAAATCATTTTGGAAGGAGTACGAAAATTCAACGGAGGCCTGTTAGCGCAAAACACGGAACTTGGATGGATCATCACGGGGAATGCAACAGCGCCATCAGAAGAAAGGAAAATTCTTAGCATGGTCGCATGTGCTGCAGAAGATGAACAACTCACAAAATTTTGGGAGATTGAAGAAGTTGTACCAGAAAAGATGATGTCCAACGAAGACAAGGAATGCGAAGAATTCTACAACTGCAACCACCAGAGAAATGCTGATGGTACATATACAGTGAAAATTCCGTTCAAGGAACCAATAGAAAAGCTTGGGGATTCAAGAAAAAAGGCAATTGCACGGTTCATTCAACTGGAGAAACGGTTAGAAGAAGATAAAGTTCTAGGTAAAGAATACAAAACCTTTATGAAGGAATACTTAGAACTAGGACATATGAAACGCGTTCAACCAGGAGCCAATCTACGAAAAACCTATTTCATCCCTCATCAAGCAGTAGTAAAGGAAGACAGCACAACCACGAAATTAAGGGTAGTCTATGATGCTTCCTCAAAAACCACTACTGGACTTAGCTTAAACCAGCTTATGACTGCTGGACCAAGACTACAACAAGATTTGAAACATATCCTGCTGAGGTGGAGAAAACACAAATTTGTTTTTTCGGCAGATATTGAAAAGATGTATCGTCAGATTAAGATAGCCGAAGAAGATCAGGACCTCCAAAGGATAGTATGGCGGTTTTCTCCAGACGAACCTATTTAAGAATTTCAACTCACCACTGTAACTTATGGAACAACAGCAGCACCATACCTGGACATCCGTACCCTTTTGCAGCTAGCCGAGGATGAAAGACAAATATACCCAATGGCTGCAGAAGTAGCAACCAAGGACTTCTACGTGGATGGTTTAATGTCGGGAACTGACTCCGTAGAAGAAGCAAGGCATCTCCAAGTAAGTCTAATCAATATGTTAAAAAATGGAGGGTTTACCCTCAGAAAATGGGCAAGCAACAGCCCAGCTCTTGTTGAAGAATTGCCAGATAACTTACAGGAAAAGAATTTATTCGAGATCGACGAAGGAGAAACAAGGAAAACCTTGGGAGTACACTGGAGTCCAAAGGCAGACGAATTTAAGTTTCGAGTCAGTCTTCGAGCTGATGCAAATCCTACAAAGAGGGTAATCTTGTCAGAAATATCTCGTTTGTTTGACCCATTAGGATGGTTAGCGCCAATTGTAATAAAAGCCAAATTAATAATTCAACAACTTTCGTTACAACAGCAATCATGGGATCAACCAGTGACCACAGAAATAATGAACGAGTGGAAGCAGTTTCAAGAAGAGTTACCATTGGTTGAAGGCATATCCATTCCAAGATGGTTAGGGTACCACAGCAGCATCCGGAAAATGGAGCTGCATGCATTCTGTGATGCGTCGGAAAAAGCTTACGGTGCTGTAATTTACAGCAGGGTAATGTCTCAAGACGGACGCATTCAAATAAGTCTATTGACAGCCAAGTCAAAGGTTGCACCTATAAAAATGAAGAAAACGTTGCCAAGGCTGGAGTTATGTGCTGCATCGTTAGCAGCAAAAATGTTGAAGGAAGCTATTAGTGCACTGGACATCCCCAGCATCTCCATCTTCGCGTGGTCAGATTCCATAATAACCTTATCCTGGATAAGAGCAGGTCCGAAGAAATGGAAAACATTTGTTGCAAACAAGGTAACAGAAATATTGGAAGTAACCCCCAGCGGAAATTGGCATTATGTGCGCTCAGAGGACAATCCAGCAGACGCTGTATCCCGAGGGCTCACTCCTGTCAAACTACAGCATCATCTATTGTGGTGGAACGGGCCGCAATGGTTACGAACTAATCCTTTGCCACTGACGGAAACAACTATTCCCATAACAGCTACAGAAGAGGAAAAAATTCACCAAGTCCAAGCATTTATCGCATCAAAAGAAGAATTGGACATCTTATCCAAATATTCGTCACTGCAGAAGTTACTACGGGTCACTGCATACTGTAACAGGTTTGCTCAAAAATACAGAAGACAACCGTTTCCGACCGAATACCCTATGGCAGCAGAACTCAACAATTGCCTCATTCAAATCATCCGTATAGTGCAAGCACGCAGCTGGGCAACAGAGATTCAAACCTTGAAGAAAAACATCCCGGTTCACACAAAAACTTCCTTGGCACCATTACGACCATTCGTCGATGATAAAGGAACTCTTAGAGTGGGAGGACGACTTCAAAATTCAATGTTGCCATATAATGAAAAACATCCTATTCTCATTCCCCATAACAGTCATCCAGACCAATTCATAGTGAGAGATGTCCATCGGAAGCTTCTACATGTCGGAAGTCAAGCTACAGCGGCATACATCCGAAGAAAATTGACAAGATAGAAATTACTTCAAAAGTTAAAAAACGACTTTTGGAAAATATGATCTATCTGGGTTACAACGCAGAATAAAATAGACTTCGAAAGAAGAGAATTTGCAAGTGGGAGATCTAGTGTTACAGAAGGATGGCAGCAGTCCTCCCAATCGATGGCCTTTAGCAAGAGCAGCAGAAGTGCATCCAGGCACCTACGGTGTTGTCAGAGTTGCAGCTGTTAAGAAAAAGGAAGATACAATTCTCAAGCGTCCAGTTACCAAACTCGGTCCGGTACCCAGACAGGAAGAAGGAGAAGAAGGAAGAAAGCAAAGCAGGGGTAGTGGAGTGTCAACAGTAACAAAAACTATAACACTCTTACTTACGTTATGCACCATAATTTCGGCAACCAAGGGATCGTATACAGTAAAGTATCCGTCACCTGGCCTATTCATTGAAGAACTTGGCCACGCAAAACTCTCGAGGGGAAACTTCAGGATCGAAGTAGCAGTGAACATCTCCAGCATCCAAGTAGATGAAGAAGATATAAACAAGACAATCCAACAAATGAATACCTTATGCGACAAGGCACTGGTATTATCTGCAGAATCCCATTGCAAAGAATTAAATCATCACCTGAGAGAGCAGCAAAGACAGATCATCTGGAATATGAGAAGCATTTATAGTCAAGATGTCAGAACCAAGTGAGGATTATTAGGGCAGCTACTAACCTCAGTGTTTGGAGTCAACGATGAAGTTTACCATGACATCGAATCATTAGAGAAAAATCAACTAGAATTAATACATTCATCTAATCGTCAGACGAAGATCATGTTGTCAACTGCAGCAACTCTAAATGAGACTGAAGCCAGAATATCCCAGAAGTTGGATAATTTTCGAAGAAAACTCAATGAAGGGTTGCTAGCAATCAATGAGATGGAACCTTGGTACAAGAAGACGGACGACAACAAGCTAAACATACATGTGTTGACATCATATCAGATGGCCACCAACTACTTACAAGAGATGGGTGAGAAGTACAAACAACTTCTAAATGTAAAATTTAAAAGGGCAGACATCATGCAATTTATTCCATCGTCACAATTTGACAGAATAATGACTAATGCAATGGTCAATCTTCCAGCAAACCTAGAGATTCTTACTACGCCAACGCACAAGATGGAAGTTAGCTTCAACAATGAATCAATCGAGATCTTCAGTTATTTTCACATATCTGAGAAGCGGGAATACAACTTGATGAAACCAACTCCTATTCCAGTAAAGAAAGGAAATGGAACCTACGCATCACTGAACTTGCCAATGGAGTTCTTAGCTATCAACTACAACGAACAAACCTATTTTGAAATCCAAGAGGACAAGTTAAAGGAGATCGAGCCAATAGGAAAACATCTTTACCTATGTAGGCCATCCGCCGTTCGAAGTATTGAAGACAATCCTAATTGCATCATTGACGAAATCTATCAAAGATTAAACAAGATCAAATGTTTGGTCCATCAGTTTACAGTTAAGACCCTGGTATGGAAGAAACTGTACGCAGCGAATACATGGTTGTTTATTCCCAATCAACCCACAACAGCAGCAGTACAATGCAGCGGGAATCGAGAAGATGTGAAGATTCAAGATGTTGGCATAATCCAGATATCCCCAGATTGTACTATATACACCAAAAGGACTACCTTGCATACTCAGCTATTCACTACTATTCCTGTCGTAGCTGGGTTCAACAAACCAATGCAAGTAATTATTAACACTACTTTGCAGAATACGAGCACCCACCCTCAACTGCAAATGGAGGAACCTGTGTTGCTACCGTCCGATCATTTGTTAGATCATCTTTAAGTTTAGTCGTCATTTTAAATTTTGGCCTCGATCCGGCCCTGCCTGTCCTCTGCTTCGTAGTGCATTTTCGGCATTTGTACCTCGCGGTCCGTGTATCGGTTAAAATTAATTCAGATAGTAACGTTTCGTTAGCAGAATTCCATTTTTAAATTCGCCCTTTGTTCTTTGTTGCCTGCAAGCGGATGCACAGTTCCGTGTGGATCGCCTAGTCAGCTTTCCTGCGCTTCTGTTGAAATTTTCCGTTACCTTCCTTCGTCTTCGCATATGCAAGAGAAAGATGCAGATGGGACGCGTCTGCACTATGTGATTCTTCCCGCTTCCCGCTGAGGAGTAACGACTCACTTCGCTACCGACTGTCGAATTAGAACAAACGTTTTTGGTTTCTTCAACCCCCGGCTCGCTTTTGCGGCCGGGGGGGGACGTTTCTCGAACTTTCGTAATTTTCGTTGTGAATAACTGTGTGTTTTTGGTGAACTGTGTCGTACCGCTTTTAACGTTTTCGAACTGTTCCGTTTGGCAAGAAATCTCCGGCGTTGACAGTGTTGAACTTTTCGTTGGAAGTGCATGTGAAGCATTAATTAGTGGGGGTCAAGAGTTCTTATCGTTGACGGTTGCGAGGCCCTTGAATATATCGTTTATACGGATCCTAACAAACTCTTGCTATCGAACCCAATGCTAATTTGAATTTAACGTCGTATCATCGAAACTCGCATGTCGAGGGGTTTATCCCGTGTTATCGCTACGTCGACTTCGCCCTCCGGGGGATTCTATTGCATCATGCCACCCTTAGTTGTTGCCAGCATCACGTCTTCGACCGTTGATTTCGCCGTCGTCCGTTCTTTCCTGCAGTTTGTTTGGGAAGCGACGCTACATACAGTATCGCCCGTAATTGTGCAGCCAGCCAATTTCCTCAAGGTAAAAGTTAGTATTGTAAATTAGCTGTATTGTGTATAACCAAAAAGTGAACGCCCCGTCGAGTACTAAATGATTAGTATATTTGTTGTCAATGATGTGTTTTGCCGTTTGCTAAATTTAACGATTTACCTATGTATTCTTAATGTGTTTACCGTCAAGTGTACCCTTTGTAATTGAGTTAACGTATGGCATAATCTAACCTAACTAACCTTTTGAGTATTTTTAATACTAACTAGTCAATGTAATGATCATTGTCACTTATTTATATATTTTATTTCATCCTAATAGAGTTCTTGGTCAAGTATCGATGTTTTTCATTTGTGTTTGGTATTTGCATGCTGTTTTATGTACTGTTACAGTTGTAAAGGAGTTTAGCAGCTGCTTCAGGAAGTTGTTTTGTCAAGGTAAGTCGAAACTGTATTTAGCTCGCCGAACAAACTCTGCCAAGTATAAACGTAGCCAAGTGGATTGCCTAATTCCATTTTCAAGTCATTCCATTTTTGCTGCGTTGATTGTTTTCCCGATCTGTCAAGAAAATGGTGGCGCTTTAATTATTTAACATCTTTAACCTCTTATGTATCGATGTACAGCCCTAACTCGAAGGTAGAAAAGAATCCGCCCTCCCGGTTGAGTTGAGTCGAGCAACCCTTCGTGTTACCGTCATCTAACGGGGTTAGGGCCTTGTAGTTTCGATCGATCTCCCGATTTTGTCGTTTTATCGTGTCGCGACTAACAAGTCCGGCTCTCGAGCGTATGATTTTGTTGTGCACGCTTGAGGGGTGGTTTGTTATGTCGTTGTGTCGTTTTTGTACGGTAACAGATTTGGCGCCGTCAACGTGGAGCTTTTGTTTTTGTCGATAGCGCCCTTGTGGCATTGTTTTTGTCATTTAGAACCTCGTAGAATTGTTTTCGCAAATGTTTTTTCTTGTTTTTTTAACTTTCCGAAGTAAAAGAAGCATGTTGGCATACTTTTTCGCACAGTAATGGACCGGTTTAGTTTCTTTTCTTGTCGTATTGATCATTTATGACGCATACTTTAAATTCAGTGTTGTTTTTTTATATATTTTATATAAATTTTCGAGTTTTGAAGAGATTTTCATATGTAGATAGGTCAGGATTGTGTTTTTTCTTGTTTTTCCTTGTCGTCTCACCTCCTTCTGTTTCTTTTCGTACCTTTTTGTATTTTGCGAAGTGTATTTTCTTGCTTTTAGTATGTTTTCTCTTGTTCGCATAAGATTTTCATATGTTTTCGGTTGTTTTCTTTAGGTAAGACGTGTTTTTTCTTTGTTTTCATTTGTATTTCCGTGTCTTTTCTTGTTTTCTACATGTCATTTCGTGTGTTCTTGTCGCTAATTGCCTTTTATTGTTTTTCTTTTTGTGTTTTCCGTATCTTTTCGTGTTTAAAGGACTTGGAGTAGGAAAAAACATAGTCGTTTGTTTTCAGGAAGCCTTATTGAAGTCATTACGTGCGTTTTTTTTAAAGTCAAGTTTTCGTTTGTAGATAAAACTGTTTATTTTCGTAAGAACTTTTTCGATTTTGATCTTTTGGTTGTCTTTTATTGTCGTTTCTTATCTTAACGATTTCAGAGTAGGAAAAAGTATAGCTAGTTAATACTGTTGTGTTGTTTAGTTGCAGTTTAGGTGGAATTTTTCCGGTTTTAGTTGAATTCAGTACCGATTTTCGTTCATTGAAGTTATCGAACTTTGTTTTTTTAGTTAGTTGTTGGAATTTCGATTCCTTTGTCGTTGATTTTGTTTAGCCTTCAGCTAATTTGAAATTTTATTGTGCCGTCCCGAACTTACGTTGAAGATTAGTAGAGTTTATCGATTATTGACGTTCCCGATTACCGATGTTGACTTTTTGTTGTCGTTTGATGTTGTGCCGCGTTGCTATTTTGTGGACAAGTTGGAAATCATTTTTGCTTTCATTATTGTGTATTGGTCCGTTGTTAAGATGTGGTTTTGCGTTGGTGTGTTTGTGAGATACGCTTATGCGGAATTTTCGAGGTCTCTCAAACCATCTACTTTGTCGGCTTTGCGTAGTTTCTTTCGATGGCTTTTTATTTCGTTCTCATTGTCATCACGTATCGCCCAACTTCGTTTGCTGATTTCATCGTGCGCATCAACACCTGTCGAAGTGTCTTGAACACTTATTATCGCACCCTTTTCATTTGTTGACGTAGTCGTTTACCGTGTTGGAGTAGAAGCGACTTGTTTTCGCTTGTTGTCGTTTTGCTTTAGTGACGTATTGATTGACGATTTTTCGTCCCCTACCGCATTCTTTTGATGACTTTAGGTTGTCATGTATCGTGTTCTTGCTGAACAATTTCGTTGAAAGCTTTTGAGCTTCGTGTGGCAGTAACGGCCGTGCTGTTCGCATGTTGTTTCTTTAGTGAAGATTATCTTGACATTTGTGGAGACTTTGTTTTTCCGGATTTTCTGTTGGTGTTCGTCATCGATTGAGGATTTCGGTAAACTTAGTTTTCTTTTTAGTTTACCCTCGATTATTGACAATTATTGACAGTTTCTGTCACAACCTCTCGTCCTTTCTTTCTTTGTTGGTATTTCTGCTGTGGGACTTACACAATGCGCTGATCTCGTGACGCGCAGCGTGCCCTCTTCAGATAACCTTTGGGAGAGATCATGGACTTCTTTTTTTTTGTGTTTGTAATTTTTACAAATACTCCCTGTGTTCGATTGGCAGGTTGGACGGAAACTTATGCAGGCGTAAGACGTTTCCCGATTTTGACAATCCCGCATTTGTGACATTTTCTCGGATTTGACTTTTCGTAATTCAAGTTACGTTTAATCCTATTGGGTTACAACCTTCTTCTCGTTGTTGTATTTTTACCTTTAATTTCTTCTGTCAGTTCTATCATCCGTGTCCCGGCGACAACTACCTAACCTTTTACGTTTCTTTATTTTCCGCCTTCCGAAACCGTGCTGTTAGGCGATGGTCATGGACCCGGTGTTAAGGTCCAGTCGGTGTTTCGTGCCTATCGTCGCAGTACGTGCCATGTCTGTTTCGGGCATGGTCGGTTTTCGTAGTTTGAAGTGACAGTCGAGCCTGTTCGCAAGGCTGTCGATTTTTTTTCGTTGTTCGTTTTGATGAGTGTTTTGTTTGGTTCCCCGAGGGGACCGAACCTTGGTCGTTTTGTGGACCCCTGGTGGAGTACCATTCCTTTTGGGACATATTGTTTAATGTCGCCCGTCTTCCGTGGTCCAGGGAATGGATGCTAGCCTTCTGCGAACCATCAGGTCCGACTCAAATTTACGTATTTTCTACCGACGTATTCGGTCTTTGGTCTTCCTCTTCTCGCTTCACACCTTTCGCACCCTATCTAGTAGCCAGAGCGCGTAATTCTTTCGGGGGTGCAACGTTGTTCCTATCGTATGTGTTAGTTGATGTTGGAGGTTGAACTTATTGTTCTGTATTCTTTTTTTTTATTGTTTCGCTTTTGTCGTTTGGTTTTCTTTTCGGTTGGAACTTTTCTGTTGTGGGAACAATGCAATGCATGGATCACGTGAAGTGCAGCGCACCCTCTTCAGGGAATTCTTGCCGATATTGGGAATCTAAATAGTTGCTTTTCGTTTGCTTTTGATTTCTTTTTTTTGCCTTTGCTCATTGTCGAGTCAAGATGATCCTGGTTCTTCTAAGGATCAATTCAAGGAAGTTGATCTTTAGTGGGAGGGGTGTTAGATCATCTTTAAGTTTAGTCGTCATTTTAAATTTTGGCTTCGATCCGGCCCTGCCTGTCCTCTGCTTCGTAGTGCATTTTCGGCATTTGTACCTCGCGGTCCGTGTATCGGTTAAAATTAATTCAGATAGTAACGTTTCGTTAGCAGAATTCCATTTTTAAATTCGCCCTTTGTTCTTTGTTGCCTGCAAGCGGATGCAGATTATCGTTTCTTAGTATTTCCATTTAACCTTCGAGTTCCGTGTGGATCGCCTAGTCAGCTTTCCTGCGCTTCTGTTGAAATTTTCCGTTACCTTCCTTCGTCTTCGCATATGCAAGAGAAAGATGCAGATGGGACGCGTCTGCACTATGTGATTCTTCCCGCTTCCCGCTGAGGAGTAACGACTCACTTCGCTACCGACTGTCGAATTAGAACAAACGTTTTTGGTTTCTTCAACCCCCGGCTCGCTTTTGCGGCCGGGGGGGGACGTTTCTCGAACTTTCGTAATTTTCGTTGTGAATAACTGTGTGTTTTTGGTGAACTGTGTCGTACCGCTTTTAACGTTTTCGAACTGTTCCGTTTGGCAAGAAATCTCCGGCGTTGACAGTGTTGAACTTTTCGTTGGAAGTGCATGTGAAGCATTAATTAGTGGGGGTCAAGAGTTCTTATCGTTGACGGTTGCGAGGCCCTTGAATATATCGTTTATACGGATCCTAACAAACTCTTGCTATCGAACCCAATGCTAATTTGAATTTAACGTCGTATCATCGAAACTCGCATGTCGAGGGGTTTATCCCGTGTTATCGCTACGTCGACTTCGCCCTCCGGGGGATTCTATTGCATCATGCCACCCTTAGTTGTTGCCAGCATCACGTCTTCGACCGTTGATTTCGCCGTCGTCCGTTCTTTCCTGCAGTTTGTTTGGGAAGCGACGCTACATACAGTATCGCCCGTAATTGTGCAGCCAGCCAATTTCCTCAAGGTAAAAGTTAGTATTGTAAATTAGCTGTATTGTGTATAACCAAAAAGTGAACGCCCCGTCGAGTGCTAAATGATTAGTATATTTGTTGTCAATGATGTGTTTTGCCGTTTGCTAAATTTAACGATTTACCTATGTATTCTTAATGTGTTTACCGTCATGTGTACCCTTTGTAATTGAGTTAACGTATGGCATAATCTAACCTAACTAACCTTTTGAGTATTTTTAAATCTAACTAGTCAATGTAATGATCATTGTCACTTATTTATATATTTTATTTCATCCTAATAGAGTTCTTGGTCAAGTATCGATGTTTTTCATTTGTGTTTGGTATTTGCATGCTGTTTTATGTACTGTTACAGTTGTAAAGGAGTTTAGCAGCTGCTTCAGGAAGTTGTTTTGTCAAGGTAAGTCGAAACTGTATTTTGCTCGCCGAACAAACTCTGCCAAGTATAAACGTAGCCAAGTGGATTGCCTAATTCCATTTTCAAGTCATTCCATTTTTGCTGCGTTGATTGTTTTCCCGATCTGTCAAGAAAATGGTGGCGCTTTAATTATTTAACATCTTTAACCTCTTATGTATCGATGTACAGCCCTAACTCGAAGGTAGAAAAGAATCCGCCCTCCCGGTTGAGTTGAGTCGAGCAACCCTTCGTGTTACCGTCATCTAACGGGGTTAGGGCCTTGTAGTTTCGATCGATCTCCCGATTTTGTCGTTTTATCGTGTCGCGACTAACAAGTCCGGCTCTCGAGCGTATGATTTTGTTGTGCACGCTTGAGGGGTGGTTTGTTATGTCGTTGTGTCGTTTTTGTACGGTAACAGATTTTCAACGCCTACAAGAAGAAGAGGACGAGTTGCAGCTACATCAGGAATATCCATTGTGGCACCATCAACATACCATCATGGTGAACACTGGTACTACAATCGGTATCTTGGTATCAGTTTGTATCATCTGGACATTATGGAAGTACTGGAGAAAGAATAGGAAACCGCAGCCACGCCCAAAGTCAGACCCGTCAGAGAGCTTCAGGTTACAACCACTGCCACCTGACGAAGAAGATGGAGAGATAGCCTCAGCCACACCATCCCGGCCCTTTGTCGCTCGGCAGAATGTTTAGGAACCAAACATAAATTTTAATCCTTTTAATTTAATTAGGCGAATATTTCACAAACACATATTGCATACGGAAAATGCTTAACAAAGCGTCAGCAGTAATGTAATCAGTGCTCGAATGACCGGTGAACAGCCTGCAATTCTGCACTCGGCAAGTTTGTTTGTTATGAAATTGAATACGCAAGTGCATATGCGAGCTGAAACTAGGGCAAATATTAAACCTTGTAAGCTAAGTCAGTATTTTTATATGTATAAATAGAAAAATATTCTAGTCAATAAACATACAGTTTGAAGTTTTGTTTCACTGTGTCACGCTGACCAACGGCCCCAGGTCTTTTTTGGTACATCATCTCGTGTGAAACCGCACGAGACCGTTGGTTTGCACCCCTTTTTAATTCCTGCACCCCTAAGATATTCCTGCAACTGTCCAAATTAAATTCATACAGTCCATTACAAGCTCCACCCTGAACACACTATTTTGACTGTACTATTAATTATTTAAATTATATACAAATATTTTGGTTAGTTTTTAATACAACGCTTAGTTGCTGTGATATTTTCTCCCTATTGGGATTTTGAACTGGTTTGCTGTGTGTTATTTTGTGTAGGTAATATTGAGCACCTTGATTATTATTCATTATACTGAATCGATACTTATGCTAGCGAATTTTATTTGTATCCTTGCCGTTATCTCTTTTACAGGAAGTGTTTGGTAGCGCATTTCGTTATATGCCCTTTTGTTTGATTAGCAAAATGCTGGGTTATTGGCTACTTGGCACGCATATTTTATTTTACAGCTGAAGCTTAAAGTATTTTGTACAACCCACCACCTCTTCCGGCTGAAAAGTCGGCTGCCTTTGCTTTTCTCTTTTTACACTCAGAGTGTTTTAGGGTTTCTAAGAACTTATTTTCTGAGATTAACTCAGCAACTTGCAGATTTCGTTGAAAATCTAATGTGACTGCAATTAAATTATGCACTCCCTGGCTTTAGGAGATGTTCGGGAGCACACCAGTAGACATTTATCAAAAAAGTGGGTAAAAAGAAAGGGTTTTTGAAAATTAACCATTATTTTACTTTAATAATAATAATAATAAAATGTCATATTGTAACTTTATAATTCAAGGCTACAACATAATTTTTGTAACAATTTCTATTTTGTTTTAATAGGTCAACTAGGTGGCCAACAGGGACACTGTATCTGACATCTATGGTTTTTTTTTGTGGAGAACCGTACATTCGAATGTGTATCTTCTTGCGCCCACCACAAGGGAAGATATTGATAAATGGATACGTCAATCCTTTCACAGAATTAACCAGATATGTCACACAATATGAGACGTTCCTCTATGGGCAAACTTGCATTCTGCATTGTACAAAATAGGAGACATTTTGAACAATACTTAGAACGATAATATTTTTTTTTATGTTTACAGTTAATTACTTACCGTATAAGGCACCAGCGTGGTTTAGGGGTTAGGAGCTCAGGCTGCGGTGCCATGATATGGGATTCAATCCCTACATCTGGCAACTGGCGGGCGGTCCATCCAGTCGCTTTAAAAATTGGATACTGAAACCACAGTTGTGGAAGTAGAGAAAGTAAAACAACCATCGTGTGCCAAATTGACTGGGTTTCGGAAAGGAAATATTTCGGTGACCCTGACTCGCCTTGTCTCAGGCCATGTTCCTATATAGAACGAAGTGCCCGAACTTTACTTACCTATCTTAAAATTAATTGATTTGGTGTTTCACAGTCAACTAGTATGATTGCAAACCATGCGCCAACTCTCGTGATTTTTGCTAAAAGCTTAATTTCTCAAAAACATGTAATCAAAATAAAAAGAATTTTAGACTCTATCCTAACGTGTCATAGAGTCCCAGTGCCCCAGGGAGACATTTCCGGACATGGGTTCCTATACTCAAATGTCTTCTACCGTCGCGTCGCACTGAATACCCTTCCCCCCCCCCTACTGTTTGATCCCATAGTTCTAAAACAACCTGTATATGCTGCAGCATATGCGAAGTTCTAGCAATGTGTTCGATGGCTGACTGCTGGTTATGCGGTACTGAAGAAAGTAAATACTACTTAAGTTTATGTGTCTGATATAGTTATTATTGCTTAATTTTATTTCTCTAAAGCATGTAAACCATACACCCATTTATGAAGGTAAAACGACCATGTTACTCAGTTGGCTTGATTAAAAGCAAACTGTGACACATACCTAGAGGAAATGTAATTTGCAGAAACAAAAATAACTGCACATTGCGATAACGATAAATAAATATTTTCCTGTAATCACTACCTATTTAGTTATTTGTGTTACAATCTAAGAATGATGGCACTGTACTACTTAAAACTTGTTCACTAATTGTGTATTATTATATTCTCACATCTAATTGACAATGAAAAGATGCCAAACCAGCAGTAGTTAAGTTCAAAGTGCACTGATAAAGGCAGCGTCGACTGTTTATAATCAGTATGTGTGTGACTTGGGTCGGGCCTTTATTATAACTTCTCTAGTAAATAAACTATGAAGTGCAAGGATTTTTACCTGATCTGCTTCCTATACAGTGTTGTTGTTTGTTGCTGTGGTAAGTTCACATGGATCTTTTTTCACATGTTATATAACATTTACAAAACTATATTGTGCCACATTGTATATTATTTACTGAATTGCTTTTGACGTGTACGCAATAGTGTAAAAAATAAATAAGATCTGTTATGGCAAAAATTCGTTTCTTAGAAATTATATAAAGAATAATTAGCTTTTACATCACTAAAATTAAGCTAATAAAGCAAAAATTTTAAACAGAATATTAAAATTATTATCGTCTGTTTTGTTTTTATTAATCACCCAAGCGTTTTCTTGAACCACAAAGGTTAAAAACCCTTTCCGTAGCTGGTCATGAAGCGTAGCTGTTTGGATTTAACATAAACACCGTGTTTTCTCTTTTAGATTTCTCGTAAAACGTTCCGAAATGTAGCTAACTATATTTTAAACGGAAACATAAATAGTTTTTTGAAGTGCAGTACCTCTCTAATATAGCTTTTGAATATATTGCCATACCAATGTTTACATTTTAACCACAACTCAGGTTGATAACTTATTATTGAAGTAATGTACAAATAGTACCGTCAAACGGGGCTAAGTGAATACAAAAATGCAGTTTCTTTTTGTGATTTCTTCGAAAGCAATGAAGAGTTCAAGATATACGATTTTTAGCGTAAGAACTCCCCCATTCTTTTGTAAAAGGTGGTTTAGGATTTAGGATTATAGATAAAAGTGAATCCAGGTTTAGATTTGCTGATAAATAATTCCTTTTAGACACATGTGAGTAAAATGAATCAAATTCTCAACCTAACTTTAGAACCCTGACTAACAGAATCACAAAAAGCTTCTTATTTTTTAATCTTAGCTAGCTTCACTAAGGGTCCTTGGAAGTATAAGAAAGTAATGCTTTTATTAATACAAAAACGAAACGTATTCTAAAGTTTAGAAGTCTCTTTTAGTGATATTAAAATATAGCTAACCCTTTGAACTATCGCCTTTTTGAGAACCTGCTTATAATAACGCCCCATTTTTCTAGACTTGTTTCATGTTCTGACATCTTTAGGTCTTTTAAGGCTAGCAATCTCCCATTTTGTTGTTATTTTGACTCATCACTGTCATATGATTTATATGATCATCCTTTTCAGTTTCTGATTCGACTAGTGCACTCGAGTCACTGACATTATTACTTCTATTGCTTCTTCAGTTTGTGTTTTTAGTATCGTCAATCAGAGTTGACGTTATTAGGTCGGCTGTTGCAACGCATTTTTCAGTACTAGTCCATTTTTCAAATATTTAATAGGTATATAAAACCCTCTACTCAACTTGGAACACGCATTTATAATTGCTCTGTAGTTTAAATGACTTTTTGCGTTCAAACTTTATATCGGTTATGCAGATCTGCTTAATATAAAGTATACGTTGACAATTCACTCAACCTTTTAACTCAACAGATCTTATCACTTGTCAGCTTCTTTTAGGTAATTATTAATTAGGCATTACATAGTTTAATTTATTTCTGATAAATATTTTCTTTTAAAAGTGTTTCTTCCCAATCTTCTATATACAACACTAGTCTAACCTTTGTAAAATTATCTCTGGCACCAGCTCACAGCAATTAAGTAATTCTCTGCTACAGCCAATCGACAAACTCAACCACTTTACAGCAACTTTTTCCATGTTCTTCGCACTCATATCGATTAGTTATTATTTGACAATTAAAAACACATATTTTTATTTCAAATAGCACTTTAATTAAAAAAGTATTTAGTCTTATTCATTTTTTAAATTCTTTTATATAGCAAAAAATCTGTAAAGAGGTTTACACGAAACTTCCCTCCCGCGAATTTGATAAATTTGAAAATAAAAAAATGTATTCCACTGGTATTCGAACTCTGCGCTCCCAGGCGAATATTTCTAGCCATTTTCTTGTCCACCGTCGGAATAACTGATCCACGGACGTGTTTGATTTGGACGAGTTTCTGAAGCGTTATAAAGCACCATTCTATTCTGTCCCATTTGTGGTGTTTACCTTGCATCTACTAAGCCTAATTTCCGCCAATGATAAAGCCTGAGCTATGTGCAAATTATTACTTTATCTTTTGCAAATAAAAAAATCCTTGTAAAAATACGAGGGAGGTAAAATTGTAGTCGCTGGAATTCGCACTCCGCGCTCAACCGCTAGAATAACTGACCCACGGGCGTGCTCGAAGTGGATGAGTTGCTGCTGCGTTTTAAATTACAATACTATTCTCGCAAATTTATGATGTTTACGCTGTATCTCTTAAATCACACTTTCGCCAGTGATAAAGCCTGAGCTATGATCAAATTATTACTTGTATCTATTTCTCAGGTAAAGCCAAACTAAACTTTTTTTTAATTTTCTCATGTTGCTCACCCTATATATATTTCTCCGAAATTGGTTTTATGCCAGGTAGACATATAACATGTAAGCAAAATATCATCTACCTCCAAGTTATTGAGTTATACCGTCAACGGGGCCTGGACACAACGCCCACTGGTCACAACGTCCACCACCTAGTGTGGCCGCCATGTTGGACACAACGTCCACTTTTAAATTTGGTCATAACGTCCACCCTGGTCACAACGTCCACCGCCACAACGCCCACTCTGGTCACAACGTCCACCTTCGCATTTGGTCACAACGTCCACCTTGGACACAACGTCCACCGCCATAACGCCCACTGTGGTCACAACGTCCACCGACGCCTCTTGAGAATAACAGTTTACGGCGTCGGTCGTAACGTCCACTCTGGACACAACGTCCACTGCCATATCGCCCACTCTGGTCACAACGTCCACTTTCAAATTTGGTCACAACGTCCACCTTGGACACAATGTCCACCGCCATAACGCCCACTCTGGTCACAACGTCCACCTTCGCATTTGGTCATAATGTCCACCTTGGACACAACGTCCACCGCCATAACGCCCACTCTGGTCACAACGTCCACCTTCGCATTTGGTCACAACGTCCACCTTGGACACAACGTCCACCGCCATATCGCCCACTCTGGTCACAACGTCCACCTTCGCATTTGGTCACAACGTCCCCCTTGGACACAACGTCCACCGCCATATCGCCCACTCTGGTCGCAACGTCCACTTTCAAATTTGGTCACAACGTCCACCTTGGACACAACGTCCACCGCCATATCGCCCACTCTGGTCAGAACGTCCACTTTCAAATTTGGTCACAACGTCCACCTTGGACACAACGTCCACCGCCATAACGCCCACTCTGGTCACAACGTCCACCTTCGCATTTGGTCACAACGTCCACCTTGGACACAACGTCCACCGCCATATCGCCCACTCTGGTCACAACGTCCACCTTCGCATTTGGTCACAACGTCCACCTTGGACACAACGTCCACCGCCATATCGCCCACTCTGGTCGCAACGTCCACTTTCAAATTTGGTCACAACGTCCACCTTGGACACAACGTCCACCGCCATATCGCCCACTTTGGTCAGAACGTCCACTTTCAAATTTGGTCACAACGTCCACCTTGGACACAACGTCCACCGCCATAACGCCCACTCTGGTCACAACGTCCACCTTCGCATTTGGTCACAACGTCTACCTTGGACACAACGTCCACCGCCATATCGCCCACTCTGGTCACAACGTCCACCTTCGCATTTGGTCACAACGTCCACCTTGGACACAACGTCCACCGCCATATCGCCCACTCTGGTCGCAACGTCCACTTTCAAATTTGGTCACAACGTCCACCTTGGACACAACGTCCACCGCCATATCGCCCACTCTGGTCACAACGTCCACTTTTAAATTTGGTCACAACGTCCACCTTGGACACAACGTCCACCGCCATAACGCCCACTCTGGTCATAACATCCACCTTCGCATTTGGTCATAACGTCCACCTTGGACACAACGCCCACTTTTGTTTTACTGGTTATTTTTAGAATTTTAAAAAATATTGGTTTTAGGCTATTTTATGTATTTTTTAATCAATGTATAGTTTCAACTATTTCCTTCACGTGTCTCTCTTTTCTGCTGGTTTTTGTGTAGTGTATGCATTTCCAGCTCATTTCTCATATAAATCGGTATACGAAGCATAAGGGTCATACCGGGTGTCTCAAAATGAATTACATCTAGTATGCTTTGAATTTCCCATAATGCAATCTAAAATTTTACTTGAAATTGGCAAGACTGTAAGTCTATGTGAAATTCGAGGTTAGAAGGTTAGGTTTTGTGTCAGTTTGTGTCAAAAGTGACGCAAAACCTAACCTACTAACCTCGAATTTCGAAGCATACTAGATGTAATTCATTTTAAGACACCCTATATTATAACACTTATACCTACAGATTCATTGGTTTGCGTTACACCGCATTCGAAAAAAACTTTTCCTTATTGTACCAGTAGGTAAGTATTTACAAGTCCCTAAAAACTAAAAATAAAAGAGAAGGTTGACGCCACTGAAAAAACGTGGTTTTACGTGTTATCATTAGTAATATAACAAGGGCGATCCATACCGATAATTTTGCACACGCCAAGGGTCGAGCGCTGGTTGTAATGAAAACTGCCCCGACGGCAGTTTTCTAAGAGCAATCAGCACGATGACTCTTGGGATGAGTACTCCTAGGAAGTGTCAAGTCGAAATGTCTATTTAATATTATTTTTCCATGCAAAATTGGAACCCCCATTTTACCCCTTTAGGGGTTGAATTTCGAAATATCCTTCCTTCTTCCTTGTATACATCATAAAGGGAACCTCTGCAAAATTTCAGTTTTCTAGGTCTGAATATTAAAAGCAGGAAAAGGATTTCTGAAAGTGTTTACGAATTGCAGGAAATTGAAGTACCGGTTGATTATAAAATCTCGATCCATTGCTAATTTGTACTTACTTTTAAGTTGCCAGTTTGCATTTATTTTCGGCCTAATTCATTTCGTAATCGAATATTTCAATCTGGTTCGTTTGCCAACACATTTTTTGCTTGCATGCAGTTAGACGGGCTTAAAAATGCAGTCAGTGCAGTGGTTTTCTGGGAATTTCTAAAAAACTCGGGTATCCCCTTGAATTATTTTGGTTAACTAACACACACACAGAAAACTCGGTCACTCCTCGTTTTGTACGATTTTAATTCAAAATACAAACAAGAGCAATACGACAGATTTGGGGATAGTTATACGCCTATCATCCTTTGTGTCAGAGACTATAATGAATGAAAATAGAAAACAATTAATTAATTTGTAAAGCTTGTATTAAGATGGTAAGAGTTTACAAACTTCTGTAAAATTATTTAAGTACTAAAATTCTAGATTCAGTGCGACAAAAAATAGGCCATTCCACATGTAAAAACCACTTTGCATCAAAAACAATTAAAGAAGTATAAAAATTAGCCAAAACAACAGACAATTGTGACTTCGTTTGCATCTACTTCAGGGCACAAGCACAGTTTAATTTCCATCTTTGTAAAACCTAACATACCACTGAAAAAATGACAAAATAGTTCCTTCAAAATGTTCCTGGATAAATATTTTCACATGCACGTTCCCGATCAAAGCACCTTGCGAAAAAAGTTTTTGTTAATAATTTCAAAGATGCTGTTTGTGCAGTACCTGGGCGAATTGGTCAAATAGCTCTTTCTAAATGTAAGAAGGTTTTTTTTTTCAAAAAAGAAGGCCATAAAATTTCCACAATTTTGGCAGGCGAAATTGCAGAAGACTTTGAGATTGATCCGACTATTGTAGTAAATTTAAAATATGCTTCAATAACTAATGTTGACATAGAAAGAAGTTTTTTTTACATATAAGAACATTTTAAGTGAAAGGTGACTAAATTTAACAATGGAGCATTTAGAACAATATTTAATAACTAACAGTTTTCTGAAAGACTAATTTTTTAGTGCCCAAGTTTTCTATTTTATTTTTTGTGTTACATTTACAGTTTTTCTAATAATTGTGTTTGCATTTGATATTTTTACTGTCACATTACATGCTTGTTCTTCAGAATTACTGTTATTAGTTAAATGAATGAATAGTCTTTTTTTCATCTATGACGTTTTTTATAATAAAGCTTTTTTGTAAAAGTTTATGCTTTTTTGCTTAAGTTAACGCTTTTTTAAACGTTTTTGAGGCTTTTTTAATAGCTTAACTCGTACTACTCACTCGTTTGTAACTTATACACACGTATATTAATGATCCTCTTATCCCACTTGTATAGTAAATAAAATAATGTAAAATATATTCGGCTAAACTTTTCAACAGAAGGCATGTAAAAATCCAGTTTTCCAGCGAATCTGTTGCTCAGGCTGCACATTCGGTATATCGCTGAATTTAGTAGAATATTTGTTTTAGGGTGGGATAAATAAAATATTAATTTATGTATTATATGTGTCTTTATTGTTCTTGAACTAGCTTTGGCTAGTTTGAGAACAATAAAGAATGTAGTGGCACAGATGTACATACTTCTTCTTTGATCACTCTGCATGTCTGATGTTGATTATAACTCCAATCACTGTCAATGTAAATACATAGTAGATCTACAAATAATAGTCTTCTTAAAGAAATACTATACACAAATAGATATACACAATAGATTAAAGAATCAATATTAAAGAACTTTTTTAGCGGTTATGTAATTTATTTACAATTTTTATATTACACAATGAGATCATATTAATAACGAATTTCACAGATCATTATGCTACACTATCAACTGTTTCTGTTAGGAAAGGAGGAAGCATTGAAGGTAACACACAGGCAAATAGGACTATTAAAATCTTTGACAAGGATAACTGGATAAGTATATTGAACATGTTACTCTAGTTAGTTGTGGTCAGTTGTGTTCTGAACCAAATCATTATTTAGCAACTGAAAAATATATCGTTTATTAAATAACTCAAAATCGATTATTAAAAGACGAAACACTTAAAACAAATTAAAACAAACGAAAAAATGGATTACGAAAAAAATATCAATGCAATATATGTTATGCACAAATTAAAGCAAAAGGTTCTAAAAATCTCAAGGACGTTGACTTAAAATACTACATTACGCAACTAGTTTAGAACAGTGATGTTTTATTGAACAAGTATGGCTGGTTTGAGTAGGAGCATCAGCGAACAACGAGCAATAAAATCGCTTTTCTAAGGTGTTCCGTATATTTTATGGCATTTGATAAAAAATGTGAAATATTATATTATAAAAGTGACACTAATAAATGTCTAAACATAACCAAGCTAAGCAGAACTACTTTCTATGCACTGAAGCACATCAGCAGCTCCAGTAGATATTATGCGTTTGGCAGCAAGGTCCATAAATATAGCAAACTTGGAAATACAGGTCATCCCATGTATTTCCACTATGCAGTGGGTACGAAAATATCGCCAAATGGCGGGAAATCTAAACCTTGAATTTTGAACCCAGAATTCTCTCCCTTTTTAGTCAGCGGGAAAACCAAATAAAAGAAAACTAGGTCTTGAATGGTTAGAGCAGTTCAAAGATGCACATCCTGGTACTCTCAAACCATCTAATCTTAATCTTTTAAATGATAAGCTGTGACGTTTCTCACTCTAATCGCGACGGCTTTGCCAAAAATTCATAGTTAGTGGGCACGAAAATGGCGGTTACTGAGATGACATATATTTCCACGCTTGCTATATTTAAGGACCTTGTTTGGCAGTACAGGGCTGTGTTCGACAATGTTCCACCATCGCACTGGTGTGTCGGTTAACTCTCTCATTCTCACAATAAAAAACAAGGATGTTCAACGGACCAGTGTGATCAGGCGTGATCACTGTAAGTTTTTGTCAAATTTGAGGTTAGCAGGTCAAGTTTTGCGGCAGCCTGTGTCAAAAACTTGCCCAAAACCTAACTTGATAACTTCGAGTATTATGTATATAGACTGACAGTGCCAAACGTAAAACGAATCGCCGTTGCTATGCTGTAATGGTTGCTATGGTGAAAAATATCACGTTACTCAACGGTTTTTAATGTAGAAATGTAGTGCACTACTTTATGAAATTCGATAAACTTATAAAAATTACTACAATATATTACCAACTTGAATAAAAACAGCTAAGTGTAATTATTATACTGAACAAGTAAGTAAAACTTCTGATCCGAAAGGCCTCTGGAAAACTGCAAACTACAGTATGAATGTTCATGTTTGTTTGTAAATCTACCATAAAACAAATATATCAAAATATGGTACACAACCCCAGAATGAAAAGGAAATCGCTGATGAATTCAATGGATATTTCAGTGAGGTAGGTAAAGATATGGCTGATGTACCTACTTAGGGTAAAATAGTATATTACATACCGAGGTGGGAAGTGTTTCATTACTGTCGAGAGATTAGGCAGTTTACCGAGACGCGTAGCGTCGAGGTTAACTTTATCTCGAGGCAGGGATGAAACTTTCCACCGTGGTATGTATACTATTTTATTTGCAATCATCTAATTTTAAAAATAACTACAATTGAATTCTGAATAATAGATATCTTGATGTAGCTAATATTTTTGTTACCATGAAAACAACCCACTCAATGTTTTGTTACCATGGAAACACCCCACTCTTCAGGTATGTAATATTTTTCGGGGTATGTAATAATTTCCTGGCTAGTTTCAAGTAATCATCTAGTTCCCAGCTGTTGTTATGTCATGAAATTGACACATTACAATGTGATTGCGAATAAAATTAATTAAACAATCAATACATTAATAATAAAAATGTTTCCCCAGGTAATTCGACCTTATTTTTATCCCTAGTAACTAAGGAAGAAATAGATAATTTAATGAACACCACATCATCAGAAATAGAGAACTTGACTGACGAAAACTTAAAATCAATAAAAAGAAGAAAACAGTATTTTATCGAACCAATGCAGTTTGTATTAAATCAAGTCCTAAACACTGATATATTTCCAGATGTACTGAAAACTGCCATTGTACATTCCGTACAAATATTCAAAATAATAGGAAGGATGTTGTGGAAAATTATGGGCCAATATTGTTGCTACCATCTCTAGCTAAAATAGTAGCAAAATTAATTAAAAAATGACTTATTGATTTTTTACAACGCACAAAGTAGTTTCATCTACACTGTTTGGCTAAAAAAGACGTTTACACTATCTAATTTCAAGAATTTACGCAAGTTATACAGTATAAAATCCTTCGACAGTGTATACCATGACTTTTTAATAAAGAAATTGGTGAAATGGTATAACTTCCTCACTTTAAATATTGAAAAAACTAAATGTATACATACCATTTATTTTATACAAAAATTAATTTTCTGAATATACTTGCGGTAAAATTCAAAATTCAACTGTCCAAATAAATTCGATAATGAACATAAAAGTATTTAGTAATAATTACAGATAACCATTTAAGGTGGAAAAAATGATTGTTTTATTGGTTTTCTGACAACTTATGTTATTTATACATATAAAAAGTTAAGACGTAATTGTGTATGATGCAATATTGTTTTATTGGCTACTCTAGCACACTTATTAATATTTTAAGTTGTGATTACACGTACACATTGTTTAATTTCGACTCTGTCAACTGGACATAAATGCACACCAGTGTCTTCGTCAGGCCTTTCAGAATATTGACAGCCCTACGAGGAATTCTTTAAACTCGCCTTATGAGATGTAAAATTTATAATAAAAAATATTATTATTTCTAAACTTCCCAATGTAGAAATGTTTTAAGAGTATATTTTACTATGACGATTTGTAATGCTTCTAGAAAAATATGTCTCACTTTTAAAACTTAAAAATTACATCTACCAAACTGTATTGGGCAGAGCTTTAACGTTATCTATAATTCAGATAGAAGCAGAAGCAATGCGGTCTTTGAATTATGACGAGATATTAAACGATTTCACTGAATTAAATTCTAGACAAAAAATTATATTTTCTTTATTAGTTAGGTATTGTTTATTACTTGTAATTTATTTTCATTTTGTTACTTTTTACTTCCATCGTCTGAAAGACGAAGGAAGTATTGTAAACGTTGAAAATAAAAATATTTTTGACAGGGAAGGTTTGAATACTTTCCGATACAATAAGAAAACAGTTATTCATGTAAACCAACGAATCGTTATATTTAGTGTTATGACAGGACCATTATTCTTCGTATACCGATTTATATGATAAACGAGCTGAAAATACATACACTAGACAAAATCCAGCAGAAAATAAGACCAAAATCATCAAGAATGGGGAGGAAATAGTTGAAGCTATACATTGGTTCAAAAAATATATAAAATAGCCTAAAACCAACATTTTTTAAAATTCTAAAGAACATTAGTTCATTCAAAAAGCATTAACGAAGGCAGTTAAAAATTTATTTATAAATAACCAGTAAAACAAAAGTGGACGTTGTGTCCAAGGTGGACGTTATGACCAAATGCGAAGGTGGGCGTTGTGACCAGAGTGGGCGTTATGGCGGTGGACGTTGTGTCCAAGGTGGACGTTGTGACCAAATTTGAAAGTGGACGTTGTGACCAGAGTGGGCGATATGGCGGTGGACGTTGTGACCAAATTTGAAAGTGGGCGTTGTGACCAGAGTAGGCGATATGGCGGTGAACGTTGTGTCCAAGGTGGGCGTTATGACTAAATGCGAAGGTGGCCGTTGTGACCAGAGTGGGCGTTATGGCGGTGGACGTTGTGTCCAAGGTGGACGTTGTGACCAAATTTAAAAGTGGACGTTGTGACCAGAGTGGGCGATATGGCGGTGGACGTTGTGTCCAGAGTGGACGTTACGACCGACGCCGTAAACTGTTATTCTCAAGAGGCGTCGGTGGACGTTGTGACCAGAGTGGGCGTTATGGCGGTGGACGTTGTGTCCAAGGTGGGCGTTATGACTAAATGCGAAGGTGGACGTTGTGACCAGAGTGGGCGTTATGGCGGTGGACGTTGTGTCCAAGGTGGACGTTGTGACCAAATTTAAAAGTGGACGTTGTGACCAGAGTGGGCGATATGGCGGTGGACGTTGTGTCCAGAGTGGACGTTACGACCGACGCCGTAAACTGTTATTCTCAAGAGGCGTCGGTGGACGTTGTGACCAGAGTGGGCGTTATGGCGGTGGACGTTGTGTCCAAGGTGGACGTTATGACCAAATGCGGAGGTGGACGTTGTGACCAGAGTGGGCGTTGTGGCGGTGGACGTTGTGACCAGGGTGGACGTTATGACCAAATTTAAAAGTGGACGTTGTGTCCAACATGGCGGCCATACTAGGTGGTGGACGTTGTGACCAGTGGGCGTTGTGTCCAAGACCCCCGTCAACAGACAAATACACAGACGGGAGTGAGAAAACCTGTTTTTCGTCTAGAAACCTAGAAACGTAAGAATCTGTGAAAAAATCTCAGAAGGTACTTTTTCGTGATTACATTATTTCCTTCCCATTTTGGACGAGGTAAGTAACAAATAGAGTGTAGTAAATTTTTGACCCACAGGCTTCCATTCTAAACCAGCTTGTATAATGGGTGTCTGTTAGTGTACTCATAAAAAGGATACACTTTTGATCAAGAGCACGGTAATTGTAGCAATGCCACTACTTATACTTATGAGTGGTAAATAAAGGCTTATTCTAAAATATATTTTTTCGAAAACTGTCATCAAATGTTGACATTTTCGTTAAATTCTCAGTAAGCAAAGTGATTCTTTTTTGTCACTTAACAGCGGAATACTTTTATGTTCTAGAACGCAAAACTCTTTTGCGTTCTAGAACATAAAAGAAATGTCAAATTTTTTTTAATTTTTTAGGAACTTATTTGCGATTTTATTAATTAAGTAACCCACATTAGTTTTATTTTAAGTAATTTAAAATTTCAATAGATACTAATAACTATTATAAACTATTATAAACATGACTAATTTATGTTGTACTACATGTAAATTGAAGGTGCCGATATTGCAGTGAGTTAAATTTATACGTCACTTTGACGTTTGTTAAACAATTCAGCAGGCCGTGGTTCAAAAATTAATTGTTTATGAAATATAAAATTGTCAATTAACGTTGACAGTTACCTTATTTATTTTTTTTAATTCTCATACTACTTAGTTTTATTGCAGTTTTCGAAAAATCATTGTTTGCATCTCGAATGCGAAATGCTTTTGCGTTCTCGAATGGGTATTTTGCCTCGCTAAAGCTCGGAAAAATAACTTCCATTCGCGAACGCAAAAGTAGCATTTCGCATTCTAGATACAAAAATAGCCATAAAAGCCCACCATATTAAGCCACTAAAAATCAGTATTTTTTTGGAATGCAGATGTATATTATTTATTGAGTGCAGTGTTAAAGGTAATGAGTGATACAATTTTGGACCAAAATAAGATATATAACTTTTTGGGTTAAAGTTAAATGAAATCGGGTAGAAACAGTTTTTTGTTGCTGAAGAAATCTAGTGTTGTAATCCTATTCTAAATAAGTTTTCATTGAAGGACTTTTATACAAAAACAATAATACACATTTATTAAATACAGGAGGCATAATGATAGAACCTTGGCCTTGTTAAATAAGCAAGCAGAAGAATATAGTAGATTTTTCCATAGCATCACTTTAAGTGCAAACTTGTGTACATTTACAGGAAGCAGTATTGTAGAGTAGAAAGTACCTCCCCAAACAACTATACTGTATCGTAAAACAGACTACAAAAAAGTAAACCATTCTTAAGTTGATTCTAGAGAACACATTTCGTAGCAGAAGAGAATTTGTAAATGCAGTATCTCACTTTACAAGCGACGCAGTTAACATGATCGTGCCATCGGAGATGTTGGTCAATCATAATACCTAAGTATTTAATTTTTCCAACTTTTTTTATCATTTTAGAATCACAATCATCGTCTCGCGCAGTAGTCCAGTCAAATTGTTGAAAATACCTCGTTTTTTGACAAAAATACTACCTGAAAAGTGAAAATGTACTTTTATAGAAAAAAATCCGTAGAATTTAATGAACGACAATGTAACAGCTGAATCAGTGGAGAAGTGATTCAAAATGGCAGTCAAAGTAATGAAAAAAGGTTTTTTCATATAAAAATGCAAAAAAAAACAAAAAAGAAATTTAAAAAAATAGGCCGATGTTAATTAAAAAACAAATAAAACAAGCTTTTGATGGTCAAAATCGATTAAGTAGAAAAATGTTAAAGCCAAAAAAACCGCTAAAATTGTTTTTAACTTTTAAAAGAATAATTGTATAACATTGAAATTTTCAGAAAACATAGTACTCGGCAAGGAGAAAACGTTGATTTCCACATATCTGCAAGTGAAAAAATATAGCGCTCATATTGTGTATGATAGTACAACTCTTAAGGAAAAAAATAAACCCAGGCTGATTGCTGTATGACTTCTGCAACCTGATTAAATCAATTCCTGTGAAAAAGTAATTTTTTTGAAAAAAATTATTTATGCAAAAATTATCAACATTTTTGCAAACTTCAAAAACTTACGTTTTCTGCTCACCGAGTACTGTTTTCTAAAAATTTCAACGTTATACAAATTTTTTAAAGTTAAAAACAATTAAAGAATCTCCCATTTAAAGCGTTTTTTTGGCGATAACCATTTTTCTAATTAATCTATTTTGACCATCGAAAACTTGTTTTATTTGTTTTCTTAAGCTACACAAGTTTTTATATGCAAAAAACCATTTTTCATTACTTTGACCGCCATTTTGAATCACTTCTCCGCTGATTCAGCTGTTACATTGTAGAATTCTACGGATTTTTCTCTATATAAATACGTTTACACATTTCAGGTAGTATTTTTATCAAGTAAATATCTAATTTGACTGGACTACAGTTAGTTAGTTTTGTGAGAAACCATATTTACAAAATTGGGTTGTCCAGATACAGTGGCACTACATGTAGTCAATTTTGTTTTGCCTAGATTTAAAGTGTTGTGACTAAGCCATCTATTAATTCTTCCTAAGCCCCCTTTAACTTTCATTTGGACATCGTGCCAATCATGGCCTTCAAACAAAATAATATCGACGAACAAAACAAATCCACCCTGTACAGGAACATTTACTAAATCATTGACATAGATCAAGAATAGAATAGGCCCCAAAAGAGATTCTTGGGGAACCCCGTAGTCAATTTGTTTAAAGCTGCTAAAGACATTTTGAATTTTAACGCACTGCCATCTATCAGCAAGATAGGTCTGAAGCAAGTAATACGGTACACCGCTAATCCCATAATTATAAAGATTATCTAGTAGTCGTGTATGGCACACCGTATCAAACGCCTAATGCAGGTCCAGGAAAACAGCAGCTTGTTTGGCACGTCATCTAGATTACAATGAATCTTATTGGTTAGGTCAAATAGTATATTATACATCAAGGTAGCGAAGCGCAGTATTATAACCTGAGCGCATATTAGATACTAAGCGCGCAGCGCGAAGTATCTAAAGCGCGAAGGTTATAAGACGATTCGCTACCGTGGTGTATATACTATTTTTTGCACTATCACACGCTTTAATACCTAAATTCCCAACAAATTTCGAAAATATGTTAACTGTCAACCTGACAATACAGCTCTTTAAAACGTCAAAATTAAAATAGTCATATTTGGTAACTTTGTAATTTATTAGTTACCACGGTGAAAATTGTTTATTTTACTTTCTCTCCCTTGGTGGAGAAAATCAACTTCACGACCTAAAAATAGGCCAATAACGGTGCGTTCTGAGACTAGTAGTGCAAAATAGTATATTATACATCAAGGTAGCGAAGCGCAGTATTATAACCTGAGTGCATATTAGATACTAAGCGCGCAGCGCGAAGTATCTAAAGCGCGAAGGTTATAAGACGATTCGCTACCGTGGTGTATATACTATTTTTGGCACTATCACACGCTTTAATACCTAAATTCCCAACAAATTTCGAAAATATGTTAACTGTCAACCTGACAATACAGCTCTTTAAAACGTCAAAATTAAAATAGTCATATTTGGTAACTTTGTAATTTATTAGTTACCACGGTGAAAATTGTTTATTTTACTTTCTCTCCCTTGGTGGAGAAAATCAACTTCACGACCTAAAAATAGGCCAATAACGGTGCGTTCTGAGACTAGTAGTGCAAAATAGTATATTATACATCAAGGTAGCGAAGCGCAGTATTATAACCTGAGCGCATATTAGATACTGAGCGCGCAGCGCGAAGTATCTAAAGCGCGAAGGTTATAAGACAATTCGCTACCGTGGTGTATATACTATTTTTTGCACTACCAAACGGCTTAACACCTACATTCCCAACAAATTTCGTAAATATTTTAACTGTCAACCTGACAATACAGCTCTTTAAAACGTCAAAATTAAAATAGTCATATTTGGTAACTTAGCAATTTCTTAGTTACCACGGTGAAAATTGTTTATTTTACTTTCTCTCCCTTGGTGGAGAAAATCAACTTCACGACCTAAAGATAGGCCAATAACGGTGCGTTCTGAGACTAGTAGTGCAAAAAAGAGCATTATCGGCGCTCAGCTGCTCTCTAAAACCAAATTGACTATTGTTTATTATTTTACTACGTTCTAGAAAATCAATCATTCTTTTCTTAATACATTTTTCCAAAAGTTTCGAGAAATGTGTTGTTAAATAAATCGGTCTGTAATTATTGTTAAATGATGTTCTATCTCCAGATTTAACTAGAAAAAATACCTTTTTCAAATACTAGATTAAATAGGAAACATAAACATTGTAAAATATACTTTTTGATAGCTTTTATTGTGTAAGAAGAAATATTATTAATATCTTGTGCAGACCTGTTTCTAATCTTAGTGATATATCTGTCAAGTTCTTCTTCAGACATTGACTCCAAGAACATCGAGTTTATACTATGCGATTGAATACTATGTAATTTATTTTTACATTTCAAATATGTGCCTAATTTCTTTTATCGAAAATTACACACTGTTATTTTTAATTCCAAAACCCTAGCCTAGTTACATAATGTTCTAAGTTACTGTTTAAATTTTTACTTCTATTAATTAAAATTGACATTATTAAATTTATTAAATTATCTTTTTAAATACAAAACACACATTCATAAATACTTCACAACTTCTAATAACGCCCACATATACACACATTATCGCTACTCTCTGCATATCTAAAAGCCTATGGGCCAAAACTGCATACTTTCTCATTTCTGCTGCATTCATAGCCAATTAAATTCCATTTTAACATTTTACTTTATTACCTTTCGTATGCTTTATACAAGCTTTTAATAATAGCTGATCCAGCTGTTTGTACATACCTATATTGCTCCATTAATCTACCTACCGTTAAGAGAATGAACAGATACTAAATTGGCTCATTGTCACTTTCCAATGACAAAAACTGTGTAACTTTAATCCAACGCTAATTAAAATTTCCATTGTTAGTTTTATTTATCAGTCATAATCGAAATAATCACATATAAAAGAAATTTTATTATTATTGCGCTAGAAAATATAAATAAGGTACTATCTATCTATATCGCTTAATGCAATTATTCATGTAAGATTATATGCCGAAGCACAGAAGCATTGCAATATGTACGTATGTTGTTCCACGCTGTTTCTGAGGTAGTTGATGGTCTTCCTGTTAATGCAATCTTCAGGCAATGAATTCCACGCATTCACGACCTAATTTGAAAGAAAATACAACCCTCGTACAATTCTCGTCTTTTCATGTCCCCATAGGATGGAATCCGTAGATCATGTAAAGACGATTTAGTACAGTAAGATATTATAATAGTTATAATTTCGTGTCGTTTTCTTCTCTTATTCAGGGTCAGTAATGACGTATTTCGACATCATTCCATATAGTTCACACGTTGAAGTTCTCTGGGGATTTTTGTTATTTTTTTTCTGTATACACTTTCGAGGTGTTTCTTGTCCTCATATTAGCATAGCCCAGAGTCAAATACCTATCATAAAGATCACCTTAACATGGATAGTGTGTAAAGTGGAAAATTATTTTCTTGATAAATGAGCCGTTTGCTCGTTCTGTCACAGCAGCCACTTGATTTTCTCATTTAAGGTCCTAACTCATATTGCAATGTCGTTGGTTGAAGAGGACGATGTCCAATAACATATTGAAGTTTTGGTTTGTTTTTACCAAGATGAAAGACGGTGCATTTATCCCTATTTAATGATAGTAGTCAGGTTTTCGACCATTTAACCATTCTACGAAGCTCATCTTGTAGCTACGGATACCCCACTAGCCGATTTGCAAATAACTTAGTATCATCCACATAACAATTCCAATCCGAAGTTAATCCGTTTTCCAATTCACAGGTGCAAAGAATGAATAGGGCATCCAAGCCGCTTACGCGAAACTTTATCGAATGCTTTTGCATAATCCAAATAAATTATTTCCATTGGCTCTCCTTGATCTATTGCTTTAGTGGCTAGGGATGGGTGCGTGACTTGAAAACAGTCGGGTTACGGCGGGTCCCGTCGTGAACGTGAATAATATTTAAAAATCGGGGCGTGAACGTGAGTGAAAATTTCCAAGGCGTAATTCACGTTTCACGTTAATTTTACGTTAAATATTTAGTAACGAATAAAAGACTGCAGGGTGAACCGCGCCCCCGCTGCCCGACATGTGGCAGATCTAGAGCTGGAGCGGGAGGTCATTGTACTTCTGTGTGGCAGCCTGCAGCGACGGAGCTTTGCACTTGCGTTGTGAAAGTTGTGTCTACAGTCAATCGCGTGTATGCGTCTATAGGCGACCAAGTAGAACTTACTTTTAGTTCCTCGGACGTAAAAGTACTTTTAAACGTAGGAATTAGAAGTGTTGCCTAGCAATTTTAGAATTAATTTTATCATAATTATAGTCAAAGTATATAAATGTAATGTTCACCATGACAACAACGTTATACCTACATAGCAACCAGTAAATCACCAGTAAACAACTAAAAGCCACAAAGGTAGCAATTGTATTGGAAAAATGAATTGTGAAGTGTGCTACAAATTGATGAAAATATTGACGTATGTGGATATAAAAAACTAATTGCTTTTTTGAAATGGCAAAACGGTAGCTATGAGCCAGAAAAGTCAAACGTTTTGAAATTTGACAATGTTACGAAGTTTCTAGCTACAGTTTCTTGTTCCTAAAGGTTGTACTAGTTTTTGGGTTACGTGGAGCGTATAGAGATGACGTACTGCCTACATTGATAGTCGACCACATTCGGACAGCGATCAAATACCGTAGCAGAAGCGTATGTAGAGGGAAGTATCGAAAACCAGATGAAAACATCAAAAACAATCTTTCAAGTTCACAATATTGGTGCGGTTTCTGCAGATGGAATTTCTTGTGCCGAGTAGCATAACCATCAACTTCCAGTCATCATTTAACGTTTTCCAGTGTAGATAATTGTAAATTTAGCTTTTTCTAATAAAGTTCATGAATAAAGATTATTTTTTATTGTCCATAACGTTGTTAACTGAAAATGTGGTTGGTTGCTAGTGAGAAATCTATCTCTTTAGATTATACAAGTAAAGTGCCTTCAGAAATGATCGAACGTTTTTGCATGGTCACGATTATACAACGTATGAATAATATGTGGGTGACAAAGTCTATGTCAAATTCGAAGTTAGCAGGTTAGGCTTTGCGTCAGTCCGTGTCAAAACATTCGATCATTTCTGAAGGCACTGTATTACATTTATACATACAGAGTGCGCGATTACAACTGTTTAAACGCTAAAAGTTACCCCGTTTGATATTTCCAAATTGCCACGTCAACGGGTTGCAAATGTCCACACCAGACGACTTGAAGACACAAGACTTCCGACAGTCGCAAACGATGCGATGCAGGACTTGCCCAAAAGCTGAATACGGAATGAATCTGGCTCTTACTCGTCTGGTGGTTATATAGCTTCTCAGTTACGCAAGTGAAGGGTTGTTTATGATCTGCCGGCTGCCTGAGCAACAGAATTTGGTTTTTTGCCCTTTATCTGCACAGTATGTCTCCTCGGGAAAGTGTTACGTCACTCGTTTATTACTCGTCTCCAGTTTGCGTGTCGACATGGAATGCCCCAGTTCCTGCACTTTCGTCTTTTATTATTCAACAGGTTGTACTGTCTTTTAGTATCCTAAAGAGTATATCAGCTACCTGTTGTTCTGGAATAGGATCTCCCGCAGGTCGCAGATGGTGTAATGGCGCCGGAATTCAAGCTTTGACTAAAGTCACGGATGTAATTTGTCACTCTTCAAAGCAAATAACTCAGTTTGTGACGTTAGACACTTAGCTGTGCAACGTTTTAGTTTAGACACCCGCTGGTTAAGCTGCAAAGCTGGTGACCCGAAGTTTTCACTTAAATTGGAATCCAATCCTGCCTTTGTATGCCTCCCGCTGCAGGTGTTGGTTTATCCGCTCATACAAATATCGCGCGAAGACCGCATGAAACTCAATATTATACAATACGTGCATAAAAATCTAATAAATTTACTCTTTAATTCACTTGACCCACACCGATTCACTTAGACCCGTTTAATTGTAGATTTGTAGATGATGGACCAGCATAACAGCAGAATTGTTTCCAGTCATTGTACAGTCGTGTGCAAATAAATCTGGGACAGTGTTTTTTTCACATGCAGATTCAGTTAAGAATTTGAAGAATATTTCCATGGATCTCCTCTTATCAGAGAGAGTTACGGGTTTCAGTACCTGTTAAAGCTTAATGTAACTCTTTCTGATAGCAGGAAATCCATGGAGATATTCTTCAATTCTTAACTGAATCTGCATGTGAAAAAAGCACTGTCCCAGATTTATCTGCACACGACTGTACTTTCCACGTTCACCAAATAATTGCAAAGTGGAATCAGTTTAATTATAAGCATATGTAATTTATGATTAAATAGTTCGAAATGAACTATCGATTCTACTTTAACAATAATCATCATCGTCCACTGCTGGACATAGTACTCCTTCATATCTTCCGTTCTTTAGCAATATAAAAATAGTATCATCTGAAGGTATTTTTTTTTCAAGGATTGGAATCTACCTTTAACGAATTAAAAACAACTACAAGTGCAGAAACTCAAGAAGAAGCAGTATACAATCTTATAAAACGGATTATTCCCCAGGATGTAGACAAATTTAACATACATATTGATCCATTGTTCGGTCCAGAAGATAAAGATACTTTTCAGGTAATAGTTATCTATGCAAGTATTGTTATGTGAATATTGCCCACTAGAAAAAAGGTTTGGGTCATGAGGACGTAGGTCTTGTGGGCTAATTTTCTCGTGTGGGTAATACCTCGTAACATTACGCGTGCAGTACAACATTTTATTCACACCTCTCAATAAACTCAGAAGAAGAATCAAAACCAAATTTTTGTTTTAAATCACAGTACCTGTTTGCTGTAACCTTTTCGGTTGCCAGGTCACATAATATTAAACATTATTGCGTAAACCAAAACTCACTAGTTGAGTTATGTGTGAAGTTGTGTGTAATATTGATAGTGGGATTGTTAAAATCGCTACAATTATAGGGCGTTTATTGAGAGGTATTGGATAAAGATTTTAGTTACCTCAATAATATACTTATAATAATACATATTTTTGTAAGTTTGTACATTTTTTCTTATTTTCATATTCTAATTTTCACAATGTTATTCTTTTAATTTTTGTATATAAATCTTACTTTTTAGCTTGAGAAATTAGAAAATAACACTGTGAAAATTACTGCAACAACTGGGGTAGCTGCATCTACTGGTTTGCATCTTTATTTAAAATACTACTGCCATTGCCACATTTCCTGGGAAGCAGTTAACTTAGTAGTGCCTGATATTTTGCCTCCTGTAAGCATCACAGTTACTTCCAACGACAGGTAACTAATATAAATTAAATATACAAATTGCACGTTTCACCTATTTTATTATACAGGGTGTCTCGCAACTGCCACTAAAGCTTCAGGCAGCAAGCTTCGGTAACGCATAAGAACTCTAAAATTATAAACAGAAACTCTCTACCGTGTGTAGTTTTATCATACGAAGCATTAAAAGAAAATTAAATTTGACGACACTGTTAGATTAGGTTTGTTTAATGAATGCACTTAATAAGAAGTATTATAAAATCTAGACAGAAAAATAATGCACAAGGTAACATTTTTATTTACAAAAGTAAGTAATAAGCAAAAATAATTCTCAATCAATTCTTTGGCTCACAAAACATTACATTATTGAAAAGCGTATTTAAAGTGCCCCCCATTAGCTTTGCAGCACTTGCGCGCAGGAACAATAGTTGAATCGTGAACACAGGAGTAACATAAACCAAAATCTTCAAGTGCCCCCACAAGAAAAGGTCCAAAGGTGTTAAATCCAGACTTCTCGCTGACCAATAGACCCGGAAAATTATAATTTAAAAATTCTTTCTGCATTTAGTCTTTCAGGGAGTATAAAAGGATTAATCAGCTTATCTCCATGTATACCTACCCATACATTTACTGAAAAACGTACCTGTTAGTTTCTTTCGTGAACTGCATGAGGATTGTCATGGGCCGAAACGTGTTCGTCGCGACAGTTAAAGATGCCATTTCTTGTAAATGTAGCTTCGTCCGTCCATAACATATTGCTTATATAAAACGGATTTCTTGAATGGGCTTCAACCAACCACTCGTAAAAGGTAAATCGATGTGGATGGTCTTCCTGCAATAAATTCTGAACTCTTGCTTTGTGATAAGGATATGGTTCATCATCTTTTAAAATCATATGTACACGAGTTTTAGAAACACCCAAATTTCTAGAAATGCTTCGTATAGGTACTAGTTTCTGGGTTTTTAATTACTATTTATAAAACGTTTTCCTCTAAGTTGGGTTTCCTTATTCTTGCTCGACCTTCTTTCATATCATGTGCTGGAATAATAGTTCCAGGTTATCTTAGTCTTCGATCTGCAGCTCTTATCACAATATGAGAGGGATGCCTTCTGTTGAGAAAACATACAGCGTACACCCTTGCAGCTTTATTAAAATGTCCTTGGCAGTTTCCTAAAACCCATAGCATGTCTGCATATTCATATGCCGCGTAGGTACTCCATGGTACAAATACAAATTAAGGTTGAAGAAAATCAAACGCAAGTCAAATTACAGTCTGGAATAAATCTGATGTCACAACTGACAGTCAAAATTTGATATTAAGGGTTTTGAATGTTTGTTTCAATTTTTATTTTTTGTTCATATCGGGTCACCATAAATATGCATTGTTCTTGTTTAATTTTAATAACATTTCTTATCTTTTAACACCATTTCAAAAACGAAATACAAATAGTTAAAACAAATTGTCAATAGTTTTTATTTTAAATATATTTCTTATTGATAAAAAACGCGTTTTATTTAAGTATTCTTTATAGTTTCTTATAATTAGCTTTTGGACATAACAACATTAACCACCCTACAACAAAACTAAGCTGCACAGGACAATTTTTTTCCAGTTTCGTGTTCATCTTTCATGATAGAAAAAGATTACCTGAAGCTAGTGGGCGTTGCGGGACACCATGTTTATATTATATATATTTCGTATGAGTAAATCGGGATTACGTAGAAACGAACTGTTATTAATAAAAAAACTACAACCTACCCAAGTATAAATAAACAATATTTCACAAACAGTATATAAAAGAAATCACATATAAATAAAACAATGTATGCATGTATAAATAAAGCAATATCTAACTATTAAAGTTAATAAAGGCTGACAATTATAGTGACACGTTGAGTTGTAACCACTCTATTGAAGACGTTGTCAGTTCATGTAGGTCTTCTAGAGTGCCTTCGAATGATGTTTCTGGACAGTGCCTTGTAATGTGTTCTATGATCTGTTCTGGGACACCGCAATGGTTCCATCTGGGAGTATCGATGAAGCCCCCACTTGTGCAGATGTTTGTTGGTTCTTCCTTGTCATGTACGATACCTGTTCAAGCTGCATCATTGCTTGCGTGGGAGAGAAAATCCTGGCACGCGTTCAGTAGAATTGTGCACTAGGTGACCATTATTAACGTATAAAGCGGATGTCCAGACTTCAGACGAAGTCATTGCAATGGATGAATCGTGTCGTCACACGAACGCGTTTCTGCTACTGGTTACTGAGAGCTGCTAATCGTCTCGTGTTTGCTGGGAGTATGCTACTCAGAACTGGCAGCCAAAATAGCGGTGTTGCTTTAGTGTTCCTGTAATTATCCTAATTGTTTGATTTAGCTGAACATCTACCAGATTCGTATGTTTGCTATTGAACCAAACTGGGGCACAATATTCTGCAGTTAAGTAAAAACCAAAGATATGCCTGATGTTCGAAGAATTTCTGCGCTGGCTCCCCATGACGAATTGTCTAGTTTTTGAATTGTGTTCGTTCGTGTTTTAAGTTTGGCAGCATCCTTTTGCAAATGCTTCTTATAGGAAAGGCTTAGGTCTAGAGTGACTCCGAGGTATTTAGGACTGCTATTATGTTTCAGTCGCACTCCTCGAAAGCGAATATCAAGCTGATAGTTTGCTAGTATATTGTTCAGATGGAATACTGTAACTTCAGTTTTGTTGGCATTCAGGATGTAGACCCCACTTGGTAAAATACTTGCCTAAAATTTTAAGATCATTAGCAAGAATGGCTTCAGTTTCTCCAACAATACGATGTTGTTTAGCTATTGCCATGTCATCTGCCTAAATAAAGGTAGTACCTGGAATGTCCGCGGTATATATGTTAAAAATAAAGCTGACAGTACGGATCCTTGCGACAAACCACTATTTCGAGATCTGAAACCGGTTTTCTTACCATTCGGATGGACCTCAAAGAGCCTATTGGTTAGCATATTATTGAGGAGAAAGATACATCTCTGACAGGAAATCAGGTTATAGGTTTTGAGTAGTAAGCCACCTTTACAGCCGGTTAGATCTATGAAAACCACCGAAGCTTTGAGTTGGCTTTCATAGCCACTTTCTATCATTGTGGTAAGGGACAGGACTTGGTCGCAGCAGTATCTTCCAGGAACGAAACCCTCTTGCTGAATAAAAATATTTTGGTGTTATTCTACTGCAGATCAGCTTGTTAAATATTTTGTAACAGACACTTAAAAGCGCTATAGGTCCGTAGATATCAGACTGCTCCGCTTCTTTACCAGGCTTGCGGATTGCAATTATTTTGCTCTTCTTGAAGGCTGTTGAAAGTTTACAGGTACGAAATATGTAATTGTAGAATCAAAGAAGCCAGGCACGTACTTTGAGGGCGGAATGTTTAATGAACTCAGGATAAATCTCATCTGTTCAAATTAACGTTCGACCATAAATTAGACAATTGTGTTAAGTTTAAGGAAATTAGGTGAATCTAAATGTAGTTCACAATACGCGGTCTTGCAACTCACTTTTTACGCAAGCATCAGCATTGGTGTCCCTTCACTGCACTAGGTCAAGTTGCAGCGTTGTTTAATAACAAGATGTTTTACAGACGTAGGTCTCGCAAGTAGACCCAGTAATTCACTAAGTCGCAGAGCTGACTAGAATAAGCAAAACACGACACCAATATTTGGCTAAACTTTTTCTTTTGATTAGGTCCGCTATTTCAATCGGTAGGTAGTAGTGGTTGGATTTTCGGTTAGGTTTGATAGATAGTGTTGCTGGATGTGCGCTGGCTGCTATTGAAGTTGTTAAGTTGCTTATTGCGTTGTCTATTTCTTCATTATTGTTTAGATTGAGAGGGCACTTCAGCTGGTTGTTAAGGATGTCTTGAAAGTGTTCCCACTTTATAACCCCGTTTATAAGTCTTGATGGGGGTTGTACCATTTGAGGGTTGCCAATAAACGATATGATAACTGGTAGATGGTCTAAGTCAAGCTTTTCTATTACGTTCTGGTATATCTGCCTATCAAAGTTCTTTTGTAATGCGATATCGAGTATGTCAGGTAGGTCGTCGATGCGATGCGGATGGTATGTGTATTTCTCAGAAACTACTATTTGAAAGGAGTATTTTGTTGCGCAGCCTTCCATTTTAGTTCCTTCAGGGTTGTTTGCTCGACAACTCCATAGTTTATTTTTAGAATTCAGATCTCCTATCATCAAGAGTGGTTCTGTTGTGTTGGATGTCGTTTTCAGATCTTCTCCGTTTAGCTTTTTGTTGGGTTGCCCATAAACGCTTATTATTATGAGGTAAAGGTCGTTTAGAGCGAACGAAATCTCCAAGATGAGCATTGCCAAGACAAAAGTAAGTGGAGGAAAAGTCTAGAAATCGGACAGCGTCGTCAAACATTTTAAAACCGATATACAGTGTGTCCCGGGATTGAGTTCACTATAGGTATAAGTCGGCAATAAAAAATGTAAAAAACTATATTCTATTTAAGTAAACTACCCTTTTTATTCATGCTACATCAAAGTTTTACTAAAAAAAGTTGTTCAGAATGATAAATTATGGCACTATACAAAATTTTAGTAAGATCTATTTCCTTAGATTAAACCATTATTTTTAGATTAAACAAAAAAAATGTATTCTTCGTTCAGGTAAACTACCCTTTTTGTTTATAATAGGGCAAAATTTTACTAAGAAGAGTTGTTTAGAATGAGAAATTATGGCCCCATACAAAATTTCAGAAAGTTCTACTTACTTAAATCAAACCGGCATTTTTAATAAATACAATTTTAACGGTTTAATTTAAGTAGGTAGCTCTTCCTGAAATTTTGCATAGGGCCAAAATTTATCATTATGAACAAATTTTTTGGTAAAATTTTGCCGCATCATAAACAGAAAGGATAGTTTACCTGAAAAGAAAATAGTTTTCGCTTCACTGTCAAGGCCGATTTGTGTTTTAAAAAACTGTAAATATTCTTAAAATTCCCTTCAGACTAAGCAGGGCGGAATCCCAAAACATTAAAATAAAATTGTAAAATTTTCTTCCGATTATACCTATAGTGAACTCAATCCGGGGACACATACAGTGTGTCCGCGGATTGAGTTCACATGAGGTAAATCATGTGTAGGTAAATCATTATATTTGTGAGGTGTAAATAATAAAAAATATTCGACTTAAAAGCTGATATTGTAGGATTCGCTCCTGCTTGTTCTCAAACCAAGAGTATGAGAATATAAATCAAATTAATTAATATACAGGGTGCTTTTCGAAACGATTTTTAAAAAATGGCCAAGAGTAAACTACCTTTATTAGAAGAGATAACAAAAAAAATATCAAAAAAAGTTTTTTTGAATTAAAAGTAATGGCAGACTAAATTTTCAGACAAATCGGCCTACTTTGATTTTTATAAATATTTTTTTGGTTTTTTATACCAACATACTTTTTATCGTGGTTGTAAGAGGCACTCGAACTGTTTCATCAACTGAAATGTTAAAAAAAATAATGGAGTGCCTCCTACAGCTACGATAAAAGGTATGTTCGTATTGTAACGTTTTGCCAGCGCGAACACGATTTTGTAATTAAATATTAACTCCCGCGTTCTCCCATGGCGTAAATCACGTTAAGAAACGGAGTGCAGCATCGTTGGGCAGCGCGGAAAACGATAAGCGACGGCACCTCGGGCAGACGCAGGGATTCACCGCTCACCTAAAGAAAGGATTCCCTACTCCAACTAACCGGTTTTAGTCGCTGATTACGCTGGCCCGGGCTATATAAAGCAGATCCAAAGCTATTACAAGACATATTTTTTCCGAACCTCTTCCTCACCTGTCTCCGCTCAGCATGGCCTTTAGGCTCTTCGAGAATTTTCCTGAACTTTTCTCCTAGCCTAATCTTACTCAGGAGGGTTCCTGCCAGTTGTCCAGCACCTAGTTACCAGGAGGGTCATCCTAGACTCGCCGGTGAAGCTTTCCAGGACCTAGTTACTAGGAGGATCATTCTAGACTCGTAGGTGACGTTGCCCAGCACCTAGTTACCAGGAGCATCATCCTAGACTCGTCGGTGACGCTTCTCAGCACCTAGTTAGCAGGAGGGTCATCGTAGACTCGTCGGTGACGCTTTCCAGCACCTAATTACCAGTAGGGTCATCCTAGACTCGTCGGTGACGCTTCCCAGCACCTAGTTACCCAGAAGGCTCACCTAGGCCCGACGACGACGATTCCCAGTACCTAGTTACTAGGAGAGCTAAACCGAGCTCGCCGACGACGATTCCCAGTACCTTGTTACCAGGAGGATTAAACCGAGCTCGTCGGCGACGATCCCGTTCATAAGCTAATTTCCCCGCACCAGGACAACGAAGTCGACGTAATTAAACCCATTAATTGCGTCCAGAACGGCTTAACACCATCGAAGCTAAAACGCACATTAGGAGACCCAGCCTATAGCGCCAAAGGCCGGCGTCCATAATTAAGCCTGTTCGAATAGGGAGCAACTCGACGGGGATTATCGCCAACAAAATCCAAATGGTATTCGATCGTAATTCACTTACCTGGATGTGCGAAGTTTCTACCAAAGGTAAAACCAGATAAACTCGTCGGCCGCCCACAATTCTGCCACAGTACACCTGCAGGCCGCGATAAACACTAACACCTCCATGCCCGCCGAACTGCCTACGAGACATTAGAACTATTCCATGCCGAGGCTGGTCCAAGAGTGACTGACACGGCCCGAATCCAAACGACCGAGACGCACCGTTAGAAGAATTCTGATTTATTTACAAGCATTGTTACATTTTTATTTCTTGTCTTGTTGAATACAATTTAGTTTGATGTATAACTAGCTAAACATATTACACGCTTATAAAATGTATTCTGTGTACTTTGTTACGTGTCAAAAGCATTTGATATTAATACTAGTGTTGAATGAGGAATCTAGTGAGAGTGACGCGATAAAATTAATATCAGATTGGCTTTGTTCGTTGCTAGGGAAGATAGAATAACAACGTTTGTTTGTTTGTGAGAAAATTTGTATATCAGCTTTTAAAAAAAGGCAAGAGTTTTCGTGGAGTGTAAATGACAATCTCGCCATTTAATATGGTTTGGTGATAGTAAAGAATTGGGTTACTGGCCAGCCGTTCCTGTAAGGGAGATCATTAAGCGGATGTCATTTTTCCAATGAATATTTATATTCAAGCTGTGAAGCGATTTGGGAAACACGAATTCAACGATTGCGAAGTTTATTGCCTGTGAACAGGGTATGTAGTTTAATGTGGCATTTGCCTTTTGTTACCTGGAAATTCGATTTATAGCAACAACTATTAGGTGGAAAATCTTGGAAAGATAATCTACCGCAGTCTTGGGGGTCGATGTGTAGCGAATGACAGCCGAGGTTGGGACCTGTCAAGCTGACATGTGATAGGAGTAACGGGACGTATTAAATGTCTGCGAGTATATCGGCACAAAGATAAGTGTTTTAGCTAGAATATGATGATATTTTTGCATATAAAAACTGTGTAACCATTAAACTTACGAGCGGTTTAAGTTAAGCTATTTGGGGTACCATGCGTTAGGTTGTAATATTAAAGATGCTAATTGTCTGATCGATGGTAATAATGTTCTAGTAGTAATAAAACTAGCTACAAGTATTGCTTTCTTTCATTTTGATAGGGAGTTCAATAATCGTATTGTTATTAGTTGATAGAAAGTGAAGTTACAAGTTTCTTGGCTTATATCAGTATATTTGAGTTTAACTTGTTGGCGCCAATTATCAACATCATAAACTAGAATCCGCAACGTCTTCACTGATGCTAGAGACGGGCCTCAAATATACTCTTATAGTGATCGATTGTTAACTAAGAGATATAGCGATGACCTAAAGGTAGGTAAAGGAAAATATAGATAAATATAGCTAACAAGTTTCTTGTGTAACCAAACTCGAGCTGATTAGTGATACCTTGGCTTTCTGAGCTGCCTGGAGCCAGTTTCGGTCTGGTGATTGTAGCAAACGTATTAATCAGTTTTAAATTAAATTAAAATTAGCCTGTTCCGGCTACAGTATAAAAAAATTTTAAAAAATTAAAGTAGGCCGATTTGTCTGAAAATTTAGAGTCTACCATCACTCTTTATACTAAACAACTTTTCTTAATACTTTTTTTTGTTCTCTCTTCTAATAAAGGTAGTTTACTTTTGGCCATTTTTTAAAAATCGATTTGAAAAACACCCTGTATATTAATTAATTTGATTGATTTTGTCAAAATCTTGGTTTGAGAACAAGCAGGAGCAAATTCTAGAATATCAGCTTCTAAGTCGAATATTTTTTATTATTTACACCTTATGTGAACTTAGTCCGCGGCACACTGTATAAAGGTCGTTTAGTTTAATTTTGATTCCAATCGTTTCGAGGGTCAGTTGGGGGATGTTAGGGATAGGATTATGGATTATTTTCTTCTTATTGAGTACCGCTACTTCTCCGGCTGCTATTCGGGCGACTCTATCGTTGCGGTACACTTTGTATCCTGGTATGTCAACACGTCTGCTTCAGATAAATGCGCTTCAGTGGTGCAAGCGATATCTATTTATCTATGTTGTGCCTGGCGAAAAATGTAATGAAGATTGATTTTTGGTTTAAAATACCGTTCGCATTCCAGTTAAGGATTGTTATTTTCTCTATAGCTTTCGGACTCTAAGGGTCCATTAAAGGCTAAGGGGAGGATTGTGCTGGTGATGAAATGTTTTATTTGGGAAGGGAAAAGAGTAAGTAGGATTTGATTGAGTTGGTTATGTCGAGAGAGGTCGCTGGAGTAGAGGGCTGATTATTGATATTAGGATTTGAGTTGTCTGCTGTAGGATTCCGTGCTTGTTCTGCGTATGAACGGTTTGGGTTGATTAGGTTACTTCTATTGTATCTTGTATATGGGTGGTTATTGTTTATGCATTATCTCGATCTGATGTTGGCAGCCGCGATACCTTGCAGGGTGAGGGCCTCCGCAGTTGGTACATTTCGGTGTATCTTCTGCTTTTTTTTCGTACAATCACAATGCTGATGTTAGTGATCCCCTCCGCATTTCACGCATGGAGGATAAAGAGTGCAGCAATTTTTAGTATGGCCGTAATTCTGCCAGTGATGACATTGAGGGGTGTTAGATGGCCTTCTTCTTGGTTCTACTGTGACAATTGAGTGGGAAAAACGTTTAAGGAAAAAGGATTTTCTTGCATTATTGTTATCGGTTAGATCCACTGCACATACTGGTAGCGGCTGTTTAGTTTTTGTCAGGAGGCGTGTGACCTTAGTAACTGGCACTGATTTGGTAAGTTCGTCGAAGATCTCTTGTTTAGTTAAGGAGAAAGATACGTTTTTAATCACAACCTTTAGTGGTTATCCATTTGGGTTTTGAAAGGTGTGGTATTTTATACCGTTATTATTAAAGTGTTTAGTTAGATTTATGTAGTCGTCCTCTTTAGTTAAGTTTATTTTTAATGTATTAGTATTGTAATAGGTTGAGAATTCCCTGTTGATAATGTTGTAATATTCCGCCTAGGTATTGGGAGAGATCTTAAGATAGGCATAGTTGTTCCAACAGTGATGGAGCGATGTTGTAAGTTAGGGAAATCTAGAAGAACTATTTTTGCGCATTATGTGCAGCTCTACTGCCATTATTCGTTATTACAGTGAGATCTGGGTTGTAGCCTCGGTTCCAACGACCAGGGTGAAGAGTTTAACTTTATTTCGCACCCTGGAGTAGTTTTAAGCCCAATAAGTTCATCAACTACGCGAATCTTTCTCCATTTAGGTCATTTGTATCATAGCTCCAGGAGTGGCGATGACCATTAAAGTATCCAGCGCCAGCGTATACGACTAGATGTTGGAAAGAAAGTAGAACTTCAGTTGGTCACGTCATATTTCGAGGTTTATACACATTCACAATCGTGTGTTCTTGTACTCTGACCGCCAGAACATATATTCCGTTTGTAGAAGAGGATAATTTATTACGCTATATAGTCTATTTTTTTGCTTTATGATTCAGAGCAGGCTTTGCATTTATATTATTTTAGCAGTGTACAACAGTTTAGTTACAAAATATAACTAATGTCAAGTTGACACTTCAGCAAATTTTAATAAAATGCCACGAAAAAGCAGTATTAGGTAATAGTAAAACCAAAGAGGCTATAAAACGCAGTTCTACAAATATAAAAGATATCAATGGTAACTTAAGTAAAACAGCCATCATTGGAAGAATTGGTCAAATCTTCGATGTAAGTATTAAGAATTAAACAGATATAACATTTCTAACAATTTTTGATAATGCTAGATTTCGATTGCAACACAGAAATCAAAACGAAGCAAAATCACAACTCCAGCAATAACCGAATGATAATATGAATAAAGAAAAGGAAGAAGAAAATTTGGAATTTTTTACTTTCGATAATTTATTGCTGTGTGCAAGGAACTGAATTATACTGGGAGTCGTTTAAAATTATACTACACATTAACAAATATGGGATATAAATACAAAATTGTGAATGGAAGAAAATTGTATGAGAATAGTCATATCATTTCGGCGGATTGCCTTTTAAAGGAAATATTTACAATTTCGAAATTATAGTGAAAAATGTATATTCATGTTTTTGGATGAAACTTACTGTTGGACTTGGACAATAATGACAGGGGCTATCATAAGTGTATCAATGGTGACATTTTTAGGCAATGTTGAAAAACAGTTAATCAATGCTTTGGCCAAATTGAATGGAAAATGTGTGTTAATTATAGATAATTCACCATATAATTCTGTTCTTATCGATAAACCACCCAATTTCTCGTCCAATAAACTACAAATACAGGAATGGTTAATTAAAAGTGACGTACAATTTTATGACAAAATAATAAAGCGACTATTATGAGAGTTTAATTTTACTTTACATATTGACCAAAAGCAATACTTAATTGACAAAAAACGACATGGGCATGAAGTTCTTAGATTACCTCCATACTACTGTCAATACAATCCAATTGAATTGGCATGGAGTTTATGTAAGAACTATTATAATAAGGACATAAATTCTCAGCCTCCCTCAAAAGACATAATTGCTAATTTATGGTTTAAATCTCTATCACTGTGTACAGCAAACATATGGAAAAAAACGTTGAACACTGTGAACTACTAATATAAAGTGACTGGGCAAAGCACATTGTTAAATTGGTGTGGATGATATACCTCCTGTTATTATTAGGTTGGAAGAATCTGATACAGAATCGGAAGACGAGTTGTATTCCTCTTCTGAATCAGATTCTGGATGATTATCCTGAAGTGTATCCATCTAAATTCTGCTAAATTATATCTCTGAAAATGGTTCTACCAGAGTATTTTGTATTATCTCTTTATTTTGAAATGCCTGTTATATGTGTAGCATAAATAATAACTTGTACAACACAGTTCTACAAACAAAAATCATCAGCAAATTATTAATAATATATTTATTTTTACATTAGTACATAAAAGATAGATGTCTAGAAATTTTATGACGTTTCTGTACAGTTAGATATCAATCACGCTTAAATAAACGTACTTAAAATAAAGCAATACCTTATTTAATGTCAATGGTTCAGTAATTTTAGCTCTTATTAAGTATAATAGTGCTTATAAGTTAACACATTGACAGTTCTAATGGTTTTTGACATAACTAGTGTTTTTTCCTTTGTCACTAACTACCTACACTGTTACAAAAATGCAAATGCAAAGCCTGCTCTGAATCATAAAGCAAAAAAACAGACTATAGTTGTCTGTATCAATTTTAACGTAAGTTGCAATTCCATATTATGCCTGATTTTTTGCTGCTATTAAATTTATACCCTGGAATCTTTCCACGTTTTGTAAGTTGGTAGTCGTCTGGTACCTGGGTTTCTTGCGTCTAGTCTATGTACACTTAGCAGCCGACCAAGTAATTCACTTTTCGCTCGGCTAATACCTTCTATATTGAATTGACATATTCGGGTTGAATGGCCTATAGTCAGGTGGTCCTTAAAAGAACCGTTTATGTTTGAATCTGTTGCATTTAAACTTATAGTTTCCGATGTAATTGCCAGGAGATCGAGTTTATTACAATAGTCTGACACTCTTAATTGCTGCTCGTTTAGCATTAACCAAGGTGCACGAGTGGCATTCATCCACGGACGCGAACAGCCTCACCCCCACCTATTTTATTATAATCAACATTTAGTTAATTAATCATTTGAAATCATTTAGAAGATCGTGTAATTGTTTAAACTCACGTTTTATCAAATTTTTTATTGCATCGTCTACATTTTTTAATTTTCAATAAAGAATTAAAAAAACAGTTTTTCAGCTGTCGTTTTGTCAAGTATATCAGAAAGTGGCGTTTTTTATATCGATTGTGAATCTGACCTCAAGTGTCTAGGTCTTTAAACTTTACTATATTGACATTTCTTCGAAGTTTTTAATAGGAGTCAAAAATGCTTATGCCGTCATTAGGTTTTCCTCTTCTTAATGCTGCTAGGTTTGATAGGTTTATTTTTAGAAATGGTAAAATCATAAGCGAAAAACTATGGAAATGAGTACTGCTGGACTTTGAAAGTGTTTTTATTAACATCTTTTTTAGACAGATATTGGTGTGTTTAGCTTCTGATCTTGTTCTTACGACAAATTAATCTAAGGTACAACAAAAACGAACTCGTGTAAGAACATTAACAATGTAGATGCAAATTAAACAATATATTACTAAACGCCACGGCAAATCAAAAAACAGTAATTTTGTGTGGCATAATAGTGCCAACATAGTTTTATTCCAACTGACATAATAATAATCGACATATGAAAATGAAAAGCTAAATCTACGTATTTTATTGTCTAACGTCTAACCTAAACGAAGCAAAATTTGAAAAGTCTGATTATGTACCTGAACAGCTTTCAGTTATTAATCTAATAACATTACTAATTTCTTCAACGTGGTACTCACATCTCTTGCTCTTACCATAAACTATTTCAAATAAAAATAAATGTTTCAGGTTTCGATACTACCAAAATGTGTGCACAACCAGCTATAGCTTTGTGTGGTGGAACTGGACGCAATGGGAAAAGCATATTGACTGGATGGTTCTGAATTCCTTTAATCTGGTTTTAGCTTTTAATGGGCAAGAAGAAATATGGAGAAGAATTTACAACAAATTAAATCTAACAGATGCAGAAATAGATGAGCATTTTGCAGGACCAGCATTTCTTTCATGGTTGGTAGCTAATCTAGTTCTTAGTTGTTGAAAATCTAAGCTACATAAGCAATTAAAACAAATTACATGACATAATTATAAGTAATAGTAGGTATTATTATTGTCTCCATGTCATTTCCTGTACATGTGTAGGTACATGATAAGAGCATCAGTAAATTATGTTTATTCGCAATCACATTGTAATGTGTCAATTTCATGACATGACAACAGCTGGGAACTAGATGATTACTTGAAACTAGCCGGGAAATTATTACATACCCCGAAAAATATTACATACCTGAAGAGTGGGGTGTTTCCATGGTAACAAAACATTGAGTGGGTTGTTTTCATGGTAACAAAAATATTAGCTACATCAAGATATTTATTATTCAGAATTCAATTGTAGTTATTTTTAAAATTAGATGATTGCAAATAAAATAGTATACATACCACGGTGGAAAGTTTCATCCCTGTCTCGAGATAAAGTTAACCTCGACGCTACGCGTCTCGGTAAACTACCTAATCTCTCGACAGTAATGAAACACTTCCCACCTCGGTATGTAATATACTATTTTTACGACCGACCAGAAAATATGCAGTTTCTGGAGAATTTTTTAGCCAGAAAGTAACGTTTTGACTGTCAAGGTCGGAAACGGGCATCAGGAATCGGTAAAAGCCTTCATTTGTTCCTCATTTATAAACATCAATTTATCAAGTCACTGTACTCACTTGAAAATGTTTCTTAAGGCTTCTAAGGAGTCATATTCGCAACCAATTATACAGTGCTAAATTATTCCAAAAGAGACGAAACTTGTTTTCACTTTCTTGACTTCAGCAATAAATTCTAAGTAGGCCTCCCTGCAGTAAAGAATTCTTAAAATCAATCAAATTTGACCTTCATGAAGTTATTCGATCTAAAGGACACAGATAATTAATTATTACGATTTTCTTATTATTATTTCATGTCAAATATTTTAAAACCTAAAGTCTTCTTTAAAAATTTTTACATACTAGTCAAATTCTGTATCTATTATTAAACAAAAAGTTCATCGAGAAATACTGTATCTCTTTGTTAGACCTCACAATTTTGTAAAAAAAAATATTTTAGATTATTTTATTTACCTATTCTGCGGCCTACGTCGTTGACGGTTAGGCAACTAATATAACAAGCAGCCGTAAAACTTTCTACCTGCAGAGGGATTATGAGCTAATTGACATAATCTGGTAAAGTGATACTTATCTTGTAGTGTTTTTAAAAGTAAATGCTTGATTTTGCTTGAAATATAAAAATAGATTAGTGGGCTAAATGGCCCATTAGTTTCGTAGGCCCTCATGTGCTCTAAAAGCCCCAGCTAATAACAGAACGTTTGTTGGTGATATTAATTTTTAATCAAAAATCAATACTTTCCAAAAACTAGTTGACAAGAAAGGTTAATTCTGCACATATTTAGACTGACAATAAATATCGATAAACATTTTTAAACTTTTGTTATCACCCACAATTTCTGTGTGTATGTTAAGTACGTGTGATTTAAAATTTACCTTTTAATCTCTTCTACGTGTAATCCTCCCTTGGTATAGATCACAAAATAACAGAGTTCTCGCTTGGTAAATTTTTACTGGCTAGCCAGTTATATTTTACAAGCGTGCTCATAGATAAATGATAGCGTGCAAAGCCAGAGTTGTCTTCCTTAGTACGTGTCATATTGATTAATTTAGTTGCTTGTCAGTTTGACATTTTGAATAAATGGTGAATTTCTAGTTATTTACAAGTGAGGAACAAATAAAACATTCAACAATACACCCCAGGTAACCATTTTTACTGGCTCGCCAATCATCCCAATCCTATCGCCAGTAAAACCTGTTTTACCTGGCTTGTAATGTTATAGTATTTTACAGTAGAAGTCCGTTAGGATAGCCTTTACTGCCGAGCCAGAGAATTTGTGAGACGAGCTCGAAGAGCGAGTCGAATAATACTGGCGAGGCAGTAAAGGCCCTAACGGACGTGTATTGTACAATAGTTTTTGTAATACCTACATACAATTCGGTCATATCTATATTTTTCTAATTTATTTTCATCAAAACGCTAGGTTTGTGTAATGACATTTTAGAATGATTGAGAGTGCGTAGAACGTTGCAACTGTTGTTTATAAATGTCAGTTATTTCCAATTTCGTGTATGGCTGTAAGCAGTTTTAAGTTGTAACCAGCTCGTAACTTATGACATCTGTAGAAAATGATGAAGATATTCCTAAAGACGTTAAGATTCTGAATGAGCAAGTTATTTTAGCGTATGTTCAGGAGTTATAGCAGTCTTTTGCGCCTTCTTCTATGTGGAGTTGAAAACTTGCTTGCTGCTGGATTTGTGTGACAAACGTCACTTTGACGTTTGGCACACAATTTAGCAGGCCGTGGTCTTTACGGACACTTTTTACGGCCGAGCCGTAAAGAGGTTGCTTACGCAGTAGTAAACAGTCCTTAAAGAAATATTTAACAAGTAGGTATTACAAAAAATACTATTTTAGGATACTGCATTGGTAACTAGCGTTTACATAGTTACAAACGAGTCCGGTAGATAAAATTTACCGGCCTAGACCAGTAGTTCAACGATCAGTGGGACCACTCGCTTGAAATCAGGTGCCGGATAGAAAAGTCAATGACAGCTTTTATAAGGATGTCCAAATTATTTAAGAGCCGAGAATTGAACATGAAAACCAGGATTAGACTTCTCCGTTGCTATGTTTTTCCCGTACTCCCTTACGGCGTAGAATCCTGGACAGTAACAGAAGCTTCAAGCAAAAAGTTAGAGGCATTTGAAATATGGCTATACAGGCGCATGTTAAGAATATCTTGGACCGAACATATCACAATCAAAAGTGTACTGGAACAACTAGACAAAAAGATGGAAATTATGAACACAGTTAAACGAAGGAAACTTGAATACCTAATACATGTTATGAGAAACGAAGAACGATATGGACTACTAGCTGGTGCTACAAGGAAAGGTGGACGGGAGAAGAGGCCCCGGTAGAAGGCGCATCTCTTGGCTGAAGAACCTCAGAACATGGTTCTCAGAGACAACGATAGAACTATTTAGAGCTGCTACGAACAAAGTCATGATTGCCAGAATGATCGCCGACATCCAGTAATGGATTGGCACAACAAAAATAAGAAGACCAGTAGTAGTTGACAACGGCCGGATTAAAATTAATTTGACAACAACAAACATTTAACAAGTTTATTATATAAACAAACCATTTCACTTATTGAATGTACAATTACTAATATTACTAAAAGAAGTATTTGCTGGTGACAAATTAGATTCTTCACTGGATTGGTCTTTTTTCGTGCTTGAAACATTCAAATGAGATAGGTACTGAAGATAACTCGATAATTGCAAGAGATTCATTTCCGTTATATGGACACAAAATTTTCTCAGCAATATTTCTTTTAAGTCTGGTGGAATCTTCTATGGAATTGCGTGCTACGTATGCAGATTTCCAACCTCCGTGGGTCATCAGGGTGTTGAGATCTCCTCCACCTTCCACCAAAAGAGTTGCGCTTGAACGATGGAAACAATGTCCGGTAAATTTCTCACTCTCTGGAAGTTCCAAATATTCTGCATTTTTTTCGGGACATTACCCACAGTATGGACACCGACAACTTGTACCACACACTTCCTATTTCTATACGCTAGCAGGAATCGCTTATTGGTCATATTAGCAGGCCGCAAGGAGATATACTTCCTAATCAACACACAGAGTTGACATCCTTCTGCTTCTTCGGTTATGACGAATGAGCGGCTTATTCCAGTTTTAGTCTTTGGGAGACATACTTTTATAAAATTTCCACAATCCCCTACGTCATTGACGGTTAAATTAACCAATTCTTCTCTTCGGCAGCCGCCACAAATACCAATAATTAAAATGACCTTCATCAGTAAGTAGTTGTCATCCTTGGCTTCGTTCAAAAATTTTACTACTTCGTCGTGAGACACTACCTTTGATTTCTTTGGGATATGATCAACCATTTTCCTCTTAATGTATTAGTATAATTCTCCACATCTAGTTCAATTCTGGTCATTTATTATCAAAAAACAATTATAAATATATACCTTTTTATGTCCACCTTTTCATCAATTTGTAGGCAGCTCCTTATCATGGAAAAGTACGACCACAAGCTTTTTGAATTCTTATCATTATCTTCAAAATAGGCAAGCATAACCCGTTCATCAACTCCAACAATGTGATTTTTCGCCCGCCAAATAGAAAACAACATGTATTCCTTTAAATATCTTTCCGAAGATTTTCCTGGTAAAAGATTCGCTCTAGCGCTGTTTACTTTATCCAGAAGTTCGTCCGGAATTGCAACTGGAGAAGATTTTTGGGGCAAATCCATTTTATAAGTCACAAAACTTCTATTTAATCACTTCAATGCAAAAACTAAATTGTCAAAATTTTATTGTTTACTTTCTTCACCTTAGCAACAAACCCACACACATGCGATGATTTTTCACTTCATGCGCTGCCCCGACGTGTCGCATAAAATTTTTGTAATTTTTGTTTAACTTGAAAGTGATTGTTGCAGTATCCTAAAAAATCTTATACGATACACGGCCGGTAGCATTTTTATGGCCTTGCCAAACATACAGGTCTCGCCCTAAGGGCTCGACCTCTAAAGTATTGGCGCGGCCTTAAAAATGTTGCTACCGGTCTAGTAACGTAAATAGCTATTGCCGGACCCTGATGTCTTCGTTACTATGGAAAAAAGTTTGTGTTATTGTTTGGATCAGTCAAATAATAGATACTAATGTCATAATTTTTTGAGTTTTCGAAAGTCAATTCCCAAGTTTGAAAGTATGGACTCCGATGTCGTAAAAAAATATTGTTAGATACATGACCGGAAAGTGTTTTACAGGGCAAGCCCTGGAATCTACTTGGTTCGACCTGCAAAGCACTACTTGCCAGTCTTGTAACGTAAATAACTATTACCGCTTTCAGGATATTAAGACTGTTTACATATGCAAAAGTAGGCTAGTAACTAAGTCATAACTGTATCTGTAAGATAATATTGCTTTTTCAACTACCATTTCCTAAAGGAGGCTATTATTTGACACTTTCCATAATTATGTCAAAAGTATGTTGTTTTTTGTTCTACTGCATCGAAAAGTTATAAATTTCGGCACTGAAAAGCACCCACTCTTTTGTACTAGTAACTTTTACTTTTCAGCAGTAATAACTATAGCAACAAAAGCTAAAGCCGTGTTTCCATTGGTCGAAATCAAAATACACATTTCCATTTTGTAGTATGATCATGACCTCCCCGACTTTTCCCGACCTCCCCGATTAAGAATAAGAAAAAACGCTTCCAAAGCAGTAGAACAAAAAATTATGTATGTAACTCGTACGAAAGCGGACTTGTAGACTCACCTGATTTATGTGCCTCGCTCGCTTGGCCATAAACTGCGGCTCGTCCAAAGCAGTCCTTAATTTCATACTTGCAACATAAATAGCTATTATTGCACACTTCTGTCACTTTATTGTACACTTCTGTCAAAACTATTTATTAAGTTTGGTGAGTTCTCAATTTAATACAATAAAAGCACACCTAACGTGATTTTCAGTGAGTTTTCCTTTTGAAATGACGACGTTTTTAAATCACTTTGGCATAAATATGTGGTAGTCTAAAATTTATGTATACAACTCTTATCCAAAGCCTTCGGCTCATTCTTTAAACTTTCTTAAGTGTGCAAAGACGTGGCACTTTGGCCTTTAAGGTTTTTTTATCATATAATTTCTTTATAGTAACCATAAAATGTTTTTAAAAACTTTCATTTTATCGTAGGAGTCGAATGGGAAATATCCGCGGCTGGGGAGGACCTCTTTCGGCAGCTTGGCACTTGCGCTCTGTCACATTGCAGCACCAAATACTAGCACGAATGAGAAGCTTTGGTATAACACCAGTTCTTCCTGCTTTTGCAGGCCATGTGCCAAGGGCTTTCAGAAGGTATACCTATACATGCACATTGTTTATAGCCAATAAGCTAATTAAGTAATTCTTATTACTTTATCTTACGTGTGGAATGTAGAACAGTATACACTAGACATTCCAATGATGAAGATAGTATTCAAATATCATTCTTAATAGGAACAATACACGAATAAGTCACAAAGCAAAAAGAAATAAAAAATAATAAGAATAGCTTACTAACAAAAAATGTCGTATAATTTTCTTTCGTATTTTTAATCCAGTGAAATAGTCTATTTTCTCGTCATAATTCACAGACTGCATTACTTCTGTTGGTAGTATTTTAAGAGTGTAAGTAACGCTGATAATTTGTTCTGTCCGATACAGTTTCGTATATAAGTTTTAACGCGTTTTAATGCTAAGAGATCTTTCTCCAGAAGCGTTACTAATTGGCATCATAATAGGATATATTCTTAGAAGAATTTCTACACGGGAAAATTTAGAAATGATATTACTTTTAATTATGAAATGTAACATCTCATAAGGCGAATTTATAGAATGCCTAGTAAATGTAGACTTAAACTGAAGTAACTCATTAGAATAGTTTTATACTGAGTAGATAAATACTTTAAACTTGGTGTACGTGCTCTTTATTGAAATGCTCACAAGCAAAAATAAAAATAATCGATAACATGTATTTTGAACTGGCAGTTAACCTAAAATCATATTTTCTTTTTAGTCATAACTTTTATATCTGAAGACATACCTCCGATCTAGATACGGCATCTTGTAGGGAATAAAAAAATTCAAAATTAATGTACTCTTGTTTGGTATGCGTAACATAAACCGTTTAGTTAGAAATTCTATCTAAAGTTTTAAGGCTTTTCTTTTCACGGTTATTATCTGATTAGCCTTGATAACAAAAATGCAATTTTTGTTTGTTTGTTGTCGAGTTGTTTACCTGCACTTATTATTTTTTTTCAGTTATAAAAAATAAATAAAAATTAAAAAAAGAAGTTAAACTTTAAGGGTCGGTATCTACGCCAATAACGATTTTCGGACAATACTGCATATGAAGTTTTTTTATTATTTTAATGCGTAGAACTCACTATCAATGTATGGTTCCCTATTATCTGAACACCCTGCATATCATATCGCTATCGTAAAATTTGGCTACATTTTCAGTCAACTTGTGTCATATTAGAAAATTCTAATTGCATGAAGACAATTTTAAATATTTTGTTCACTGAAGAATAGGCTTGCTTCCTTGTTTGATTTATAAAAAAAATCTTTTCCTGTCGAATAACTCTTCTTCTGTTGCCATCTGATCATAGAAACGCCACCTGAGTGATATTTATCAAATATGTTGCAACTCTTCAACTTGCTTTTTATTAAAGGTAATCTCTCCGACATGGTAGTTAGCAGGTTTTGTACTTACTTTAGTATACAAGCGCCTGTCTGAGCTGGACAATAATTATTATCTACTTTTAACTAAAGTTCATACCACGAAACATGAACCCTGATTGTAATCCCATCTCAAGATTGTGTAATAAAGACGGAACGTCATTGCATCATTCTCTATTGCACAGCTTTAAATACAACCTTAAGTCCAATCTTCAAAACTGAAAAAATCATTTAGCCTTTCTCAAGTGCGAAAATGTATTTTATCTACGACAGTGTGTAAAATTGCCTTTTTAGCTGGCAGTTTTAACTTTGTAAAACGACTGTTTCATAACATGTTAGTTTACGTCGTTAATAGCAATGTGCTTAATAAATTTCATTAGGCACGTAGTTAGTAGCAACGTGTTTTAAAATTTTTAAAACACTCAAAATTAGGACCGGTTGCTAGTAATTCTAATTTACAAGAAAAATATTTTTTATATTTACCGTATTTTTTAGATTCTATCGTAGATAAAATATTGTACGATACACATGCGTAAAGCATCTTTAGTCACTCATGGGGCTTAAAACGCTCGCTCACTCGCGTTTTAACTCTACCCGCACTCGTGCCTAAAGAGTAGCTTTACGCACTTGTATCGTAAATTACTATTTTTGTCAACCTACTTATAAAATTTGATTTTACGGACGCATTTAAGTACGAAAACTATCACTTTTTTGGATACCATTAATTTTTCGTTCGCAAACACTTTTCGTCCGCAAATGCTTTTCGTCCGCAAACACTTTATGGCCGCACTTTACAGCCGCAAACGCTTTTCGTCCGTAAACGCTTTTTGTCCGCAAACGTTTTTCGTCCTCAACAACTCTTCTAATTCGGACTTCACTTTAATTTTTTTTTTCAAATTATGACGGTCGACGGAAAAATTTAATATACACCTCGGACGAAAACTGCTTTTTATGGCCTTGCCTGATTGCTTGCCTCGGCTATCGGCTTGGCCAGCAATTTCAGGCATCGTCCATAAAAAGCCAGTTTGTCGTAGATACATAAATAACTATTTTTGCATAGTAATCTTGAAAGTCATATTTTTTTTAACGAAAAATCGTATTGAAAGTTTCACTTTTTTTAAAGCAAAAATCGTGAAAAAATACACTTTTTTTAACTATTGTACTGAAATGTCAATTTGACAGTTGTCAGTTCCAAAATCCTTTTCGATCAAGAGATCGCTATACAAAAACACTACGTGTACAACACGTTTCGAAAGTTCTTTTTTCATTCATTTGCTTGATTAACTCGGGCTTCGCCCTCGTTATCAAACTGCAAATTCATGAAAAAAAGTATGACTTTCAAAACTAGTTGTACAAATTACTATTATTTTATCCTATTATGTTACTACGAGAATATAATTCATGTATCACGTAACGCTATTTCAACCAATGAGGTGCATGCAAATGCCTAGTTACACATTATCACAGCGGTAAATTTATTTTTTCACTACCTTCCTTGCAAGTGATCCTTACACTGTCTGATTTGAGGGATGTAGGAAACATTTACAAAAATTGTTACAGTTTCCATGACAATGTACTTACTTCCCTAGAGAAGTGAATTACTTACATCCCGCATATACTATAACTGACGAGATGCCAAGTTTGCCATTTGATTAATATGAAGAAAACTATTATCCCTCGTACTATTATCCGCTTTTAATCAAAATACAAGCACAAAGCTCACAAAACAGCACTCGCAATCGTATTCACGCATTTTTCACAGTGCGTTTATAACTGTCAAAAAGAACGTCACAGCACTGAAACAAAGCCTCAAACTCCGAAATAGGCTACTAGATATAACTTAGAAAATGTAATAATTTTACGCTATTACCATTTATTTTACATAAAATGCTGGTAGTGAAAAAAATTATGTAGGTACTTTACACAGGATGTAGGAAGATTTACACTACCTCGCACCTTGCTGCCGGTCCTCGCTAGTGTAAATCTTACCTACATCCCTTGTAAAGTAATATACTATTTCGTAATTGTTTTTACGGGTGATCATAAATGGTTGTGATTTTTTTCTTAGGTTGGCACTGTTTGTGTTGGTTACCCTAGTGTCAATTTTAAATCTATGTCAAATCCGAGGTTAGCAGGTTAGGTTTTCCGTCAGTTTTGACACAAACTGACACAAAACCTAACCTGCTAATCTCGAATTTTGCATAGACTTAAACGTGACAGCAGGGTAAAAACACAGTTCCAACCTAAGAAAAAAAATATTTGATATGTTGCATTTCATTCAATTTATTCTCTTTCTAAAATACAATTCGTGTAGTGATTAATGATCGATGACTTTTTACTCGTTAAAACCATTAAAACCAGTTGCCCATAATCACTACCTGGTTATTTTCTTCTCTAATTTTATCTAACGGTATTTGTAAATCGGAGTAAAAATCTAAAACCTCTTGCTCTTCTGCTCCCTCTATTGGTGCATCATACTTATTTTTCCATGTAGTTCTATTTCCAGTGCCATAATTCTCGGACTTACTCCTTCAAATTTACTTATTGAATTATCTACTTTCTCAGATACAATTATACCTACTCCTTCTTTTGCTCTTTGTTTTTCATGTCTTCCTTAGTAGTATAAGTTATATTTATCCATTAGTAATTTACTTCCTGATTCGTGTTTCTTTGTTTCACTTATTCCCATAATTTTTATATCATAGCGTTTTATTTCTTTAACTATTTCACTTTCTTTTCCTGTTAGAGATGTTACATTTCACGTCCCTATTCTCAATTGTTTAACTGTTTCTGCTTTTTTTTCTACTCCTCACATCTACTTCGCCTTGTTTTTGTTTCATTTCCAATATCTCTTCGCCAATTCCATTAGTAGCGCTCCTACTACAATCTACGACACTTAATTAGTGGGTAGCGAAGAGCATAATGAGAAAACGTTTGATGTTTATATGAAGATATCGTCAGAGTATTAGATATGTATGGTCCAAGGAATTTCGGAGCTAGTTTTGTGTTAAAATATTTGGATGCATCTGAGATAACAAAATTACGCTTCCAAACAAGGTCTTCTACTTAATCCCGAAACATACGTAAATATTAACCAGAAACAAAAATCCCTATGACTTATTGGCTAGTCAATCCGACACGTTAAAAATATACTTGTCGTGTACATTGGTCGCCTCACGAGAAGATGAAAAATTCCTATTATTTAATTTTCAAACGTTGTACGATACATATTATAGAGTTGAAAATTAGCACTTAATATAAATATAAAGTAACAAGAAGAAATGAGACGAAAACATCAACAAAGATTAGAGAAGAAACTAACAAAAGAGAATACTACAAATAATTTAATAAAACAGTGGTATGTAATCAAACAAGCGATGAAACAAATTTTATGTAAAAAATATGGTAAAAACAAGGGATTTGATTAAGAGTATGAAGAAATATCGAAACAAGCAAATGCAACAAAAATAAACTAATTGAAGAATGAAAAGAGAAACACTGACGATCAATTAAAAGGAATAAGAAGAAAAGCAAATATTTAATCAAATGCTGTGATTTTTCAAAATTCAACCAATCACGTGTTTTTATAGTGGCAAAAAATGAAAAGTTTCTCTTGGGATTTTATCAGTTTTTTTACCACTTGTATTGATGCAACCACCAAATATGTAATGTTGTTTTAATCAACGTGGTATTTCAACAACGTCATCTAAACTGTGATCGTGCATCAGTATAAATATTGTTACGTTCTTAACGTTCGGGCTATTCAAAATTATACGACAAACATGGGTTCAAATATTTATTTACACACTATTGGATTAATTATTACGATTATTGTTATTTACAAGCACTAACAAACTATCAAGCAGATTACAAATTACTTTTAAACTACGGCACTATTTCTAACAACTATTTATATCACTCTTAAACACTAACGATGTATTTCTACTACATACGGATTTATTTATTTCACGCGTTTTATTTATCTGGGAGCTCGCCGCTCTGATGTTGAATACGAACTGCCCTACAGGTCTGAAAGCCGCGCATTTATATTTCACTGGGGAGATTCCAGAATCCTCGCGAATGCACTCCGGCATTCGCAGGTGTTGTTCTCGTAAGCGAGCGTGAGTCATTCAGTACACCTGGTTCTAGGGCGCTTCCCGAGCATTCGACCGCTGTGACTCATATTTCTGCAGCCGCCTCGAGAAGCTCTGGAACGCTCGCGTATTAATCGCCAAGGCTGCTGACTCATTCATCCCTCGGCCCTCAGGATCGTAACACTGCCCCCGCCTTAGGTCGTTCTGTCCCAGAACGAGTTGCGTCGGGTGCCTGTCACTCGCTCTTGTGGGGATTCGATGACGGTACTTACAGGCGGTGCCTTTCTTGCACACTGACTGGTTGAAGAAGTAGCAGTCCACCGTGGGCTCAATGCTTCGCGCCGGGCTGCAACAGCAGACCTCGATCTGGATGCCGGTCTGGTCGAAGACTACTTCCAGCATGCTGCGTACGACCCTCCAGTCCAACGAATCCAGGCCGCATGCTAATTTCGGCATCGCTAGCCGGGTTTCGCCGTTCTTCACCATCTGCTCCTTAAGGTCCAAAAGAGCAGACCAGAGCTCCTGGTAACTAGGTTTTTCGTGAGACAACCTTTTCGTCACCAGGTAATAAATGGAGCTGTTGCCTTCCTTCAGCTGCAAGGTTCTGCCAACCTGAGGTGCCTGCTCTCGCAGCTGGTTTAACCGGCCAAACTGCTCCCGGAAGGCAGCGGCGATCCCCCTAGACATCCGGAGGTCCTGGGCGACGCAGTGTGCCAGGGAATACTGCCGCAGGGTGTCGAACAGGTCACGCTGCACCTCTGTAGTAACTCCGAATCGCGCAGTCTTCGTACCCCCATAAGCGGCCATAAACTCCTGGAAGGAGGTTCCTCCGGTCCCTAGTCGTCTCAGGGGTTGTTCCGTGACAGCCTCCACTTCCTCATTCGTTCCGGCATATGGGGCCAACCGATTGAAGTGCACCACCCTGCACTTTCCTCGAGGAGGTTTCTGGATTCGGTATACCACGTCATTCAGTCGAGCAACTACAGTGTAGGGGCCTTCCCAGTTTCTTTGGAGCTTGGGGGAGAGGCCACGACGCCTCTGGGGGTTATGAAGCCATACCAAATCGCCAGGCTGGAAACCACCGGCCTCAGCGCGGGCATCATATCGGTCCTTCATTCGGTCGCTGGCACCCTGAATGTTTCGGCGTACGGCGTCGTGGATCTCTTCCATCCTCTTCTTCAGGTTCCCCACGTAGTCCTCCCCGGCCGTTTCTTCGCCAGGCTTTCTTCCAAACTTGAGGTCACATGGCAATCGCAGCTCGCGCCCAAAGAGTACCGTAGCTGGGGTGTGGTTGGTTGTCTCTTGTACTGCCGATCGGTAGGCCATTAGGAATAGGTGAATGTACTGGTCCCAGTCACGCTGATGTTCGGAAACCACCTTGGACAGATGCTTCCCCATGGTTCGGTTCATCCTTTCCACCATGCCGTCCGATTGAGGATGGAGGGCAGTGGTCCGGGTCTTGTGTATCCCCAGCAGCTTGCAAACGTTCTGGAACAGTCCAGACTCGAAATTCCGGCCCTGGTCGGAATGTAATTCCAGGGGGACTCCAAAACGGCTGAAGCACTCCTTCACCAGAACATCAGCTACAGTACCGGCCTCTTGATTCGGAAGGGCATATGCTTCAGGCCACTTGGTGAAGTAGTCCATGCACACCAAGATGTATTTATTTCCCGCTTCGGTTTCGGGGAATGGTCCAGCGATGTCGATGGCTATCCTCTCGAACGGACTACCGACGTTGTACTGCCGCATCGGAGCTCTACGTCTACCAACCGGTCCGTTTCCTGTAGCGCAGGCTTCGCACCTCCGGCACCACTCTCGGACATCATCTTTGCAACTCGCCCAGTAGAACCGGTCTCGGACCTTCTGCAACGTCTTCTTCAATCCAAAGTGTCCCCCAGAGGAGCCATCATGCAGGTGACGCAGAACCTCGGCCACTCTACTCCTTGGAACCATCAATTGTGATCTCCGTTGCCCTACCGTCCTCGTCTTCCAAGATTCTAGTCAGGACGTTGTTCTCGAGCTGCAAGGAGTCCCATTGCGCCCAATAGGTCTTCACCGTTGGGTTGGTGGCGGAGACCTCCTGCCAGGTGGGTCGACGGCCATCTCGCTTCCAGGCTATAACTGTGCCTAAGTCGGGGTCGTTCTCCTGGCTGTTCTGCAACTCGTCTAGCTCCCACGAGTCGTCGACTACAGTGGTACGATTGATGGGTACCGCACGACTCTCCAGTCTCGAACAGTGGCTGCAGTCCGCAGGGCAGGGCCTCCTGGACAACGCATCGGCGTTGCGGTGGGCTGTGCCAGGTCGATGATTTATTTCAAAGTCGTACTCTTGTAGGCGCTCGATCCACCTAGCCACCTGCCCTTCAGGGTCTTGAACTGCAGCAGCCATCTTAGAGCAGCATGGTCGGTCCTCAGTAAGAATCTTCTGCCATACAGGTATTTATAAAAATGCTCCACGGACTTGACTACTGCCAGAAGCTCCCTCCTGGTTACGCAATAGTTACGCTCTGGTTTGACAGGACCTTGCTGAAATATGCCAGGACTTTCTCTTGCCATCTTGGACCTGGGACAGAACACCACCTATTCCGACATTGCTAGCGTCAGTGTCGAGGATAAACTGGCCTTCCTGACGTGGATAGCAAAGTACAGGTGAACTGGTTAAGGCAGTCTTGAGCGTCTCGAAGGCCTCCGCGCACTCAGCACTCCATTCGAACTGTCGTCCCTCTTCCGTTAGACGGGTTAACGGTTTTGCGATGTTCGCGAAGCCCAGCACAACCGTCGGTAGTAAGTACAGAGGCCCAGGAAGCTTCGCAGTTCATGCTTATCCTTCGGGATTGGCCAATCTTGCACTGCCTTCACCTTACTCGGGTCTACTGCTACTCCCTGGCGGGATACGACGTGCCCCAGGTACTGTACCTCCTTCTGGAAGATGTGGCACTTCTTTGGACTCAATCGCAGGTTGGCACCTCGCAATCTACCGAACACTTCCTCCAGGTTTTTCAGATGCTCGTTGAAGGATTTGCCCACCACTATGATGTCGTCCAAGTAAATCAGGCAGGTCTGCCAAGATAGACCCTTCAGGACGGTGTCCATCAGCCTCTCAAACGTGGCGGGGGCATTGCACAAACGAACGGCATGACGGAGAACTGCCAGAGCCCAGTTCCGATAGTAAATGCAGTCTTCTCCCTGTCCGCGGGTTCCATTCCGACTTGCCAATAACCGCTCTTCAAGTCTAGCGTCGAGAACCATCGAGAACCGGAGAGTGTATCCAGGGTATCATCAATTCGTGGCAGAGGTAGCTGTCTTTCTTGGTCACATGGTTCAGCTGTCGGTAGTCAACACAGAACCTCGTTGAGCCATCCTTCTTCTTGACAAGCACCACAGGAGAGGCCCACGGGCTGCTGGACGGTTCGATGATCCCTTGGTTTCGCATATCTTGGACAATCTTCTCAGCTTCTTCCCGTTTGGCGAGGGGCAACCTTCTTGGATGTTGGCGTATCGGTTGAGCATCCCCCGTATTGATTTTATGTTTAACTACGTCCGTACGGCCGCTGGGATGATCTCCGCACTCGAAGACGTCTTGGTACCGGGCCACCAGATCTTCGATCTTCTTCCGTTCTTGCTGGCTCACGCCCTTGCACGTAGACATCACGGTGTTAATTAATGACTCTGGGCAGTCCTTCGCCTTGCGGCCGCCGCCACTAGTAATCGTTCTCACAACGGCGGAGACCGGTGTGCACCTTCTCAGGATTGTGTCTCTCCTGACGGTTGCTGGTTCCCTGTTGACGTTCATCATCCTTACTGGGACCTTAAGCCCAGTCTTTACCAACGTCTTCCCAACCAGGATACGCATGAGTGAGCTCCTTGTCATAATCGGGTTCAATCATGCGCACTACGTTGCCCCGGAGATCGCCATCCAGGTATGCATCCACGACTCTCTCGGTTCGTCCAGGCAGAGTAACATCTTCCGCCCAATACCACTTGTACTGCGATCTCTTCTCTTGGGTGTAGGGAAAGCTCCTCCCCACCCACGTGCAACACGCCGCGTCCCAGGTCCAAAGTGAACCCACACTTATTCATGACATCCATTCCTAGGATGAACTCGTCCGCAATGTCAGCAATCAGGACCCGATGCTTGAGGGTTTGATTCCCAATCTTCAATTTCATATCCATCTCCCCATGCGTGGTCACCGCGCCTCCCGTGGCAGTGCGAAGGCGTGTCCTGGTGGGCAGCAGCTCACCCTCGTCTCGTATTACGTCAGACCTGGCGATGGACTTCGTCGCTCCAGTATCCAACAGCAGAGACCGAACTCTTCCATTTATTTTCCCATCAATGAAGAGGCTATCAGGCTGGTGTTGCACGGACGACACATGTATGGGAATCTCCGGGGCATGGCAATCACGAGTCGACTCTCGCCCCTTCTTGTCGACCCGCATTAGTTTTCCGACGGCTCGTCAGACACTCGGGCTCCTTTCTTCGGACAGCGAGCCCTAAGATGACCCATCTCTCCGCAGCTCCAGCAACGGGGCCCCTTCTCCCTCGTCTCCTGCCTTATAAGTCGTCGCAACATGTCCTCCATGGATTCAGGCGCCATCTCCGTCGTGGCGACACCGCGGACACGACCATGTCCTCTGGAAGCACTCCTTGCCGCTTCAAATTCCAATGCATGGGCTAAGGCCTCTCCCAGTGTCCTATGGCGCCCCAGACGTACCGCTTGCTGAGTATCGGCGTCTTTAACTCCATCTACGAATGTTTGGACGGCTAGCTGCTCCAGGAAGTCCTCCGGCGCCGATGGATACGCGAGCCGAACCAATCGAGCAACATCGGCCTCCAGTTCTTGCAGAGTCTCCCCCGACTTCTGAATTCTGTTCTTCAACTGGGCACAATGCACATGCTGAAGATGACCGTTGCCATAACGCCGTTCCAGACGATTCACCAATTGCTGGAAGTCCCTCTGCTGATTTTCTGGAATCATTTGCAAAACATTCAGAGCATCCCCTCGCAATGTCAGGATCAATGCGGTCGCTTTGTCTGCCATTCCCCAACCATTAGCAACGGCTGCGGCTTCAAATTGCTTCAGGTATGTTGACCATGGCGTTTTCCCATCGTAAGAGGGCAGTTTCATGTGCAAGCCAGATGTTGCGGGCCTCACTGGGGCAGTATCTTGGGACAGAGCAACCTGAGGGGCAGCAACTCGCGATAAGGTAGGCTGATTCACTGCAATTGGAGAAGAGCTGCCAGCAGATTCAGAGAGAGCTGGTTGGCCTTGGCCACTTCGTGACTGCAGCTCCAGTATGTCACTCCGAACTCCGGCCAACGCTCTCTCCATATCTTCCCGAAGTTCATCCTTGAGGTCTTCTTGAGTGACTCTCAGTTTTTCCTCAAGTTTTTCTCTAAGATCCTCTTGCGCGGCTCTCAACTGTTCCTTCAGTACTTCCTGTGCCCTTTCTGCATTCTCTTCTGCCTTATTTTGGCCGGCTTTCAATTCTTCCTGGCCAACTTGGATCTCTTTCTTAAGTTCCTCTTGCGCTTTTTCTGCCTTCTCCTGCCCAGCTTGGATCTCTTTCCTAAGATCCTCTTGTGCTTTTTCCGCCTTGTCCTGGCTAACTTGCATCAGTTGCAAAAGTTGGCTTAATTGGGCTTCCATTTTGCTGCTTTGAGATCTCGCCAAAGGCATCCACACTATCCACTTAAATTTATTTATCTGACCGTCGTTTTATCGGCACTTGTTAACAATTTATTTATTTAATGTTTGTTCAATAATTTTCTTATAGCCCCCGGTACAAAACCTCACACCGACACCACTTTTACGTTCTTAACGTTCGGGCTATTCAAAATTATACGACAAACATGGGTTCAAATATTTATTTACACACTATTGGATTAATTATTACGATTATTGTTATTTACAAGCACTAACAAACTATCAAGCAGATTACAAATTACTTTTAAACTACGGCACTATTTCTAACAACTATTTATATCACTCTTAAACACTAACGATGTATTTCTACTACATACGGATTTATTTATTTCACGCGTTTTATTTATCTGGGAGCTCGCCGCTCTGATGTTGAATACGAACTGCCCTACAGGTCTGAAAGCCGCGCATTTATATTTCACTGGGGAGATTCCAGAATCCTCGCGAATGCACTCCGGCATTCGCAGGTGTTGTTCTCGTAAGCGAGCGTGAGTCATTCAGTACACCTGGTTCTAGGGCGCTTCCCGAGCATTCGACCGCTGTGACTCATATTTCTGCAGCCGCCTCGAGAAGCTCTGGAACGCTCGCGTATTAATCGCCAAGGCTGCTGACTCATTCATCCCTCGGCCCTCAGGATCGTAACAATATTATATTCATTACATATCGATACAAAATGAACCGATATTTGGGAAATAGTTCATTAAATGTATTTCGGGGTCATGATTTTGCTCGGCAAATGTTTTACTCACGATTTGTTGTTTTTTTGGCAACATCCCTCGATAAATCAACTTTGACAAATTTGATCGAGTTAGTGTTTTCTGAATAAACCAAGCACTTAATCAACTGCAACTTGCACTATTTATTTCCATGTCTATTTCCACATGTCTACGGCAGTGATATTTTTAGCAGTAAGGTTGTTTTATATTACTGCAACTTCCCACTTCAGATAGTAGATAATCTGGTTCATTTCAAAATAGTAATATACAGACGGTCAACTATTGCGGAGCAGGCTTCAATGGTGACGGTTCAAAGCAATTCATTGTTATATACCTCTGTAAATCAATCATTTTGTATATCTCGTGCGGCAAACATAATGATACCATATAGACCACCCATCAGACACCAGTGTAAGATTTGAAACCGAAACTATAATCACAACCTAAGATGGCATTTCTTAAACTATTTCTTATTAATGACCTAAACTATTAATTGTACTTATCAATATCAATCTAAACTTTATCTTTTTAAATGCTGACTAAGAATTAAATAAATTATTTTAATTCAAAGAACTAGAATTGCTATGGCTGCAGTAAGATGGAATTTACATAAACACTTTCTTTAACTTTTGTAATTACATGATAACATGAGTAAGTTATAATACAATTGCGTCATGGGGGCGTAGCATATCCCGAGAATTGCGTCCAGGGCGAAATAGTATATTACATACCGAGGTGGAAAGTGTTTCATTCCTGTCGAAAGATTAAGTAGTTAACCGAGACGCGTAGCGTCAAGGTCAACTTTAGCTCGAGACAGGAATGAAACTTTTCACCGTGGTATGTATACTATTTTATTCGCATCCACTTTATTCTAAACAATAATTGGAAAAATTATTATATTATGATACGACAGGTTGTGACGCGCATGAATGGATGAACGAGATTCCCAATGTCCCTCCCTACACTCGAGTGCGGGAAGTAACGGGTGGAAATGTACGACTCCCACACTCAAATGAGGTCAGTGCTACGCACTGGTTTTAACTCGGAAAAAAATCATCGATAATAATCATTCCATTTGTTATATTATAACTCCTTAGCAACAAGTTACGTTAAGATGCATTTAACAGCACTTGTTTTGTTAAGAAAAATAACATACCGATACTTCATTAACATTTAATTACATGTTGGCAGTACTGACGTGTATTGTTGGTAGCACTGTCAGTCTATGTAAAATTCGATGTTAGTAGGTTAGGTTGTGTTTGTTATTTGACACACACTGACGCAAAACGTAACCTGCTAATCTCGAATTTAACATAACCTGACAGTGCTACCAACAATACAATACTGAGTGACTTATGGGTTTTATTTTACTAGTGATACCACAACAGCCATAGCAGATATATGTTTCGCTGTTGTAAGTGTCAGTAACAACTATTTTTCCTATTTTTACTTCCTTTTACAATAAAGGAAGTATTGGATTCACCCCAAAAATTCGAAATTGAGTTTTCAAGAGATCTTCACGTTTTAGAGTCCCCTGAACCCAAAAAACATATTTTTACTTCCTTTTACTGCTATAAAGAAAGTATTGGATTCACCCCAAAAATTCGAAATTGAGTTTTCAACGGATCTTCACGTTTTAGAGTCCCCTGATCCCAAAAAACATATTTTTTTTCATTGGTCTGTCTGTCTGTCTGTCTGTGTGTCTGTGAACAGAATATCTCAAAAACGAAAAGAGGTATGGCATTGAAACTTCATATATAAGTTTTGTGTACTATGTAGATGAGACAGCAAGCTTTTGAAGAAAATCGCATAACCGGAAGTAGGTGTTTACTCTTGTAATTTTTCAGTTTTTTTCGATTTTTTCAAAAACGGCTCTAACGATTTTTTTTTAATTTTACATTTTTCTTACATTTTTAATGTGTATTAATGTGAGATAGGTGATTTTCCAGTTGAATACTTCTAAAGTGGGTTTCTTTTGTTTTTTTTCTATTTTTTTTATTAACTCCTATTTTAAATAAAACACCCGGTATATTATTACATTTTTGAATTCACCTTAAAATTCTAGAAAAAATTTGTCTTTTCAACTAACACTCGATTTTGTACCGTTTTTGTAGAATTTGTAATTTTTGAAAATTTTTAACAAATGGTTAAAAATTAAAAATGAAATTTTTGACTAATTATAAGATCACTGTAAAAGGAAGTTGTGTGAGTGTATCACACCAGATTTTTTTTTTCATTGGTCTGTCTGTCTGTCTGTCTGTCTGTGAACAGAATATCTCAAAAACGGAAAGAGGTATGGCGTTGAAACTTCATATATAAGTTTTGTGTACTATGTAGATGCGACAGCAAGCTTTTGAAGAAAATCGCATAACCGGAAGTAGGTGTTTGCTCTTGTAATTTTTCAGTTTTTTTCGATTTTTTCAAAAACGGCTCCAACGATTTTTTTTATAAACTTTACATTTTTATTACATTTTTAATGTGTATTGATGTGAGATAGGTGATTTTCCAGTTGAATACTTTTAAAATGAGTTTCTTTTATTTTTCTTTCTATTTTTTTATTAACTCCTATATTAAATAGAACACCCGGTATATTATTAAATTTTTTAATTCAGCTTAAAATTTTAGAGAAAATGTGTCTCTTGAACTAACACTCTATTTCGTACCGTTTTTGTAAAATTTGTAATTTTGAAAATTTTTGACAAATGCTTAAAAATTTAAAATCAAATTTTTGGCTAATTATAAGATCACTGTAAAAGGAAGTTGTGTGCGTGTATCACACCAGATTTTTTAAAAAAAGATTAGTATTTTAGATTAAAATAAACCGTGTGCGATACACGTAACGTTATCTGCTTTCTACATTACTTGAGATTTAAGAACTCGCCCCTAACGTCGCTCGTTCATTCAAACTATTCTCTCGTAACGTAAAAAGCTAGACAACGTTACTTGCATCGTAAATTACTATTACAGTACCATTTCAATGTTTATGGACGAGGCGACGAAGAAGCCGAGTGTAGAATCGCGAAATGAGTAGTGTGAAAATTTTATCGGGAGCATAAGGTATAACGTACAACGTTTTCTTTCATAGTGTGTGCCATTTATTTTTGGTTATAGTACACATTACAGTACACAGTACAGTATGCCAGTATGACATAATAATTTGTATGTATCAAGTCGGCTAAAAAGAAGACGAGTTTCATACTACTAAAAGTAAGCCTTTTAGCACTAGCCTGTTTCACTAAAAATGACGTTTCATAAATCAGCGTGTTAAAAGTCTAATTAGCTGTTTACTTTTAGCACATCTGCTAATAGTAAACAGCTGGTTTCGGTTGACGTATTTAAAACTGAAAGTGCGGTTATAAAGTTATTCTAGTTACTTGTTTCGTTAGAGGTAAAGTGTTTTTTTTAATAATTAAAGCATTATGTAATGAATAAAGTAAAATGTATACTATTATAATTACCTTTGATAACTGACTTTGACAGTACTGGCTCCGGAAACATTCACCTGCACATCAAGGTCGTTTCTTTATTATGATATAAATTATAACTGTCATAAATGCAAACCTTTGTTAAATCGACATTTATGGATTAATAACAGAAAATTTAAGGTCGTAGAAAAAATATTGTACCCAAACTCGTGCTAAAAGTGTTATTGCACTCGACATGTCTCGTGCATACACATTCACTTTTAGCACTTGTTGCACAAATACCTATTATGTTCGACTGCACCCCAGAATATTTTGGTTTACCTACAATAACATTGATATCTGACACATTAGAAAATTTAAGTTATCATTGAAACATTTGATATTTATGAAGTGTGCTTTTTTAAGGTTAATCGTGTTAACAATAGCAAGAATAACTATACCATCAAGTGTTAACGATGAATTCATCTTTGTTATTTGCAAAGTTTTTAGGTACAATCAAAGAGCATACAATCTCCTTTCCTGCTTTGAATAAAATGATGATATTTATTTTGATAATAACTATTAATATTAATAGACGGTCGTTTTGCTCTACTTTATGGACCTGTCCGTAAAGTGGTACTGTATGGACGCTACATACTACTATAGTATACAGCGACAATAGTATATTATGTATCAAGTTTTATAAACGTCATTTTAGTCACGAATTTTATTAATCACGAGCGAAGCTCAGCGGAGCGAGTGTTTAATAAAAGAGTGACTAATAAGTTTATAAAACGAGTTGCATACTATACTTTATCTACGACAGCAAATTTAGACAATATAACATTATTTCATTAGGATTTTGAAAATTATGTTAGGTTAAATTATGCTTGACAAACGTCAAAGTTGACTTTTCAAAATTGAAAACTAACTTGATTTTAGTTTTGGCTGTGGCTAATAAAGCAAATACTGTTTGAACCTAACTTCACCCCATGACTAAAACGTCGTTGCCAACTTCAGCTCGTGACTAAGAGGCTCTTTAGTCATAGCTTATGAAGGCATGACTAAAAGGTCACTTAGCGACGTGTATGTTAGTATGTTAAATGCCGTTTAGGTTACAGGAGTAGAAAAAAATAGTTACGTAACTTCATCAAGAAAATATATCATGTTATGCGTTTGGCAGTTCTGAAGTGTTTGCTAGTGGCACTGTCAATCTATGCCAAATTTGAGGTTGGTAGGTTGGGTTTTGTTCGTTATTTGCATATATGTATTATTACTATATTGCTAGTAGGACCTGGGAACGGATGAAACATTACGGCGCCGACATAGTCTCACTCTGAGTATTACGCATCTCGTGCGCATGCCTGACAATTCGAACTCCGCCTTTAGGACGTGAGGTTTGCTTCCCCACCACGCGGACGACACGCTTGCCCACAGCTCACCAAATACATCGAAGAGCTGGTTGTCTGTCTCACTTACGTTGTGACCTCCCCACTCATACCCGCTAGCAATATAGTAGATATTAAATATATGGTTTTGACACAGACTGGCGCAAAACCCAACCTGCTAACCTTAAATTTGACATCGACTTACAGTGCCACCAACAATACACTTCAGTACTGCCAAACGTATAACACGTAGCACAGACGACTCTAATTATAAATTTATTCGATCTTCCGATATATCCATTTATTACGGACGTTGGGAGAAGTATCCCCAATAGGACATGCTTAATTATGTGAAACTGGCCTGATAAAATGCCACATATACTTTTTAAATTAGGTTATAATTTTTGTCGTTTGACAAATACACGTATAGCTAAACTAAACATGACCTACTGAGGATACTTTTCCCAAAGACCATAATAAATGGAAATATCTCTACCCCTTTGCGCCATTGCAGCAACCCTCTCCACCACCGGAAACGAACCGGACTTGCAAATTAATTACCGGCGATGTTAAGAGAGTATGATAAAATGGAATATTTTCTTGATGAAATAAAGTAACTATTTTTGTCGTTGGCTCTTAGGCTGTAAAGGGTGACGAGTTACGTACACCCGTATTTCTCGTAAACTACTTATACCAAAATATTGAAACATTATGAATAGTCCTCAACACCAAAACGTAAAAGAGGGCAAAGGTAATAATTGAATGAAAAATAATAAAAAAACATATTTTTTAACCTTGGTAGAAGTTTAGAAATATCTGTAGTTGATTTCATTGCTAACCATAGTCAAAAAATATTTCAAACAATCAAAACATACATTTTGTCCAAGAAGTCCTGTAAAGAAGTACTTTCCTGCATAAAAAAAGGTGCAGTAACGCATGATTATCAGAATGGGTGCCTAAAAATAATTGCTAATGTATTCGTGGTAACTTTTGATTTATTTGTTATGCACTGCAATTATGTATTCGGTGTAGTTATGAGCAAGGGCGTAGCCAGGATTCCAGTTAGAGGGGGGCATAAATTTTACCCAATCAACTCCTACTATTATTATAGTTTTTTAATTTTTTACAAATTACAAAAATTATAAGTTGAAACATCAGCAGTTTCCGCAAATCTGCTGCAGATCGTAGCTTATTTTCTGTAAATGTTGTAGAATGTGAATTGCAATAATGATTATAAATCAACTGCAATTTGCTCTTTATAAATGTTTAGGGGTGGGCAACTGCCCACCCCTGCCCTCCATGGCTACGGCCATGGTTATGAGATACCTTTTGAAGAGCCGAAATGATTGTTATGGTAGTATTGGCAACTGGGTAATTATTTCTATAAAATGCGTCCAGTCAGTTTCTGCGGCGATAAGAATGATTTCGCCCTGGACGCAATTCTCGGGATATGCTACGCCCCCATGACGCAATTGTATTATAACTTACTCACGTTATCATGTAATTACAAAAGTTAAAGAAAGTGTTGATGTAAATTCCATCTTACTGCAGCAATAGCAATTCTAGTTCTTAGAAATAAAATAATTTATTTAATTCTTAGTCAGCATTTAAAAAGGTAAAGTTTTGATTGATATTGATAAGTACAATTAATTGTTTAGGTCATTAATAAGAAATAGTTTGAGAAATGCCATCTTAGGTTGTATTTAAAGTTTCGGTTTCAAATCCTACACTGGTGTCTGATGGGTGGTCTATATGGTATCATTATCTTTGCCGCACGAGATATACAAAATGAGCGATTTAATATGGGTGGTAATTAACAGTCTACCAAATTTACCGAACCTTTTCGTACAAAAAAATACTTTCGTTTCCCAAAAATACTAAATGCTCACCAAAATTAAGAAAATACATAATCTTAGAGCGACAACCAAAAATTGACATCATGCTAGTCTCTTATATTATTTGTTCCTAAAAATAACTTTCGTTGGCTAAAAATGCTAAATGTTCACCAAATTTTATTCCGCATTTAATTCTAACATGATACCCAGATATTTAATTTTCGTCAGCGTCGTATATTACTTAGCATTTAAAAAACACTATTTCTTTGGCAAAAATACACAATTTTTACTATATTTTATACCACATTCAATTTCAAAAGTATACCCAGATTTATATTTCTTGTTGGCCTAAATATCACTTATAAGAAAAATCTATCGTGTTTTATTAGGTCTTTATTAATGGGGACATAGAAATAAAGTCTGAAGAATTCTTGGAAATAAATCAATATTTTTATATATATAATTCTTCTGTACGTCTGTATGTAACTGAACTCTTCCTAACCGGCTGGACCGATTTTGATGAAATTTTTTGTGTTTAAGTGAGTCCCTGGATGGTTTAGATTTACAATTGGACCCGGTAAGTGGCGCTGTAATCGGGTCCTAGACAATAAAAAAAAAATTGACAAAATATTCTTTTTAAATTTTTTTAAGATTTCCCGCATATCAAAACATATAACCCCAAAATTTCCCCACCCCTCAATATTTTTTAAAATGAAAAAAATTGAAAATTCGAATACCGAAAAAACGTTTGCTGAACCCACTGATAGCAGCCAGCGGGCAGGACAACGTCTGTCGGGTTCGCTAGTATATATATAAAAATGTAACACAAATTTCATAAAAGAAAATTGAAAATTAAACTTAGTAAGTTTCTTCATACGGCAATACACTGGTTACACTCACTGTAAAAGCTATCAAACACAGAGTGCGGCTGCATACTGAAGCCTGCAAGAAGTTTGTCTGGAAGCGACAAGAAGAGATGCTCGAGCTTATTTCATTTTTGGAGTAACAGAATAATTATTTGACGCACAAGTAGTTTTTTCGAAAAAGACTACATATAAATAGGTAGCGCAAATATTTATTATGTACAGCACGGACGCGTAACTTGAGCGTTCTAATTTTGGTGAACATTTAGTAAAATTGATAGACATATGGAATTTAAAATGTAAGCAATGGTAAAACAATACGCAACATAGCTATTTTAGTGGTGCTGTTCTCATTTTCCGAAGTATAATAATTTGGGTTTCATTACGATTTTTTCATGTTCATTAAATTTTTTGGTGAACAGCGCTAGTGATGTATGGTTTAATTTGGTGTACATTA